>ML688333.1:45689-56738 GCA_007922175.1 Pelusios castaneus | reverse complement strand
GGGGGGGGGAGACTCCAGGAGGCTCCTGGCCGCCATTCCCCGCAGATCCCCTTGTATGGGGGGGGGGGAGACTCCAGGAGGCTCCTGGCCGCCATTCCCCGCAGATCCCCTTGTATGGGGGGGGGGGGGGGGCACTGCAGGCCCAAGGCTCAGTCTGACAGCGAAGCCGCCTGGGAGCCGATCGGGCGCGGGAAAGAGGGGCCCGGATGGCGAACTGCGCTGTACCCGTCTGGTACCCAGACACAGCCGGATCCCAGGAGCCGATCTCCCCGCTCCGGCCCGGCCCGGCCCGGCCCAGCCCGGCCCAGCCCAGCCCACGGCGCCGCACAGCCCGGGCCCGGGCGCACAAGAGGCGGGGGGGCGGCTGAGAGCGGACCGGGGCCGGGCACTGAGCGCCCCGAGCCCCCCGGAGGGTCCCCGCAGGGCCAGGGCCGGAGCCGCCTCAGCCCCGCCGAGGGCTGGGAACCGGGCAGCGACGCCCAGGCTAGCGCGAGGCCTCACCTCCGCCCGCCTCAGCTGCCGCCCGCTCCCGGCGACGACACGACAACAACAACGCGCCCGCCCATTGGCCACCCAGACACACGCCCTCAGAGCAACGCGCCCGCCCATTGGCCACCCAGACACCCGCCCTCAGAGCAACGCGCCCGCCCATTGGCCACCCAGACACCCGCCTCAGAGCAACGCGCCCGCCCATTGGCCGCTCGTAGGTTGGCGACACGGAGGGAGGCGGGGGCCGCCAACAGGCTCCGAGGCGGTTAGTGGGCGGAGCTTCCGCTGCGGCGCAAGAGGGTGGCCTCGCCTTCCACGTGTTCGGGTCAGGGGCTGTCGCCGCACCCCGGCCTGACTGGGCGGCTCCGAGCCTTCTCCCCGGCCGGCCATGGAGCCCTACCCCGCCCGAGCGCAGCCGGATCTGCGACCACGAATCTGCGGTGGGCTTCTGCAGCATCCTTCGGCAAGGAGTTCCGCCGGTCGGCTGGGCATAGCGCGGCCATGCTTCTGATTGTTCCTAGGGCACCGGCTCCCTGGGCACCATCCTGCAACCCCGGCTCTTGCCTGATGTCAAGAGGCCAATAACGGTCCCGCCCCCCCTCCTCCCGGGCCTCCCGGGTCCGGCCGCCCCCCCCCGGCCAGTGACTCCCGGCTCTGACCGTCCCGCCCCCCCCGGCCAGTAACGGTCCCAACTCGCTTCCTCCACACCCCCGGGCAGCTCACTCATTCTCTCCCCGCCCGCCGGCTTTTCCAGGCCGACCAGCCCCGCTCTTACCGTCTCCGACCACAGCAGCTGCTCCCAGTCCTGGGCCATTTCAGGGGCCCCCTTTTCTTTCCAGTTCCGGGCTCGTTTTGAGCTGGGGCTCGCAGGTCTGGTGCTAGCGAAGTCCGCAGCATCTGGACAGCTGCTCTCGCTGTGTTCCCCAGCCTGGGGGTTGCAATTTATTTTGTGAATAGAGGGTAAACCTGAGAGTGAACCGCTGTTCTGTACTAGGAACTGCTACCCAGTCCTGGGTCTGGTACTGTAAAGCCGTTCTTCAGTAAGGTGAAACTTGGGGCACACCAGAGACATCAGCCTTCTGAAAGGGGCACAAGTGCCTGGGAAGGTGGAGAGCCCTGCCCCGCGTCCCAGCCCAGCAGTGGCACATCCCTGATGCTTCAGAGGAAAGTGGGAGAAAAAAATCCAGCTGGGCACTGGGAAGAGGCTGCAGCATGAGATGTGATCATTGCTCTGGGCTCTAGCTGTGAGGCTGGCATATAGGAGCCCGGATAGTGCCCCTGGTAGGAGAAACCTCACTGGCCAAAGCCAGTTCAGTTCGCAAGCCCCTAGGCATGGAAGGCTGGACTAGGGATGGGGCCAGGGGAGGTGGAGGAATGCCAGGAAGCAGAGGGCGGCCAAGTAAAGCCGTTCACTAGACGAGGACAGCATCAAGAGCTGAATTCACTGTGGAAAGAACCAGCGGGGCTCTCCCGAGCCCAGGTGGCCAATGCAGAGGCAGGTGAAAGAGGAGGGCAGCAGAGCAAAGAGCCACGGTCTGTCCCTGAGCACAGGACAAAGTGCGAGGCTGGAGATTTTCCTTTATTTAATTTCAGGAGCGCCGTACACAAGTGAAATGATTTGGGTCCTGCAACCTTTGGAATTCTGGTGGAGGAATGCAATGCAGGAGGTGCTTGATTCCCCCTAGGACACACTCCTCCTGGTCCCTTCACAGGTGGCGAGAGATCTTGGCCACAACCAACCGCCCACGTCAGAGGCTCCTGGCTAGCTGGTGGCAGCACGCAGGGGACGCACAGGAGGGCAGAGACTTTCACACACACAAGCCCAGGACAGCAATGCCCCTTCCAGTTCCCTTTCCCCGTGACTGAGGGACGGGGAAAACTCCCCCCAGGCCGCAGACAGGGAAGGGCCTTCCTTGGCGAACAGAGCAGCACTGCACAGTCTACAGTGGGTTCACCATGAGTCGAAGCAACCTCCCTGCCCCATTAGTCATCCTGGCCAGCCCCCACCTTCTATACTGGGCCTCATCGCCCATCTGCCCGGGGCAGGGACAGCCTGAGCCGCAGCCATCTAAGGGCTGGCTCCAGCGGCTCATTTCACACAGCCGAGAACAGGGGTTACAATTCAGGATGTTCCCTTTAACCCTGGTCTAGTCAAGGGAAGAAAGGTCACCACTCCCCCAGCAATAGCCCACCTGGCCACCTGCATGGGCATAGGGGAGAGGAAGAGACCGGTAGGGCTCCCTGTGGCCGTGGTACGAGCCCACTCCAGGCCACTGCTCTGGGCAGCCAGGAGAGGCGCTGCGGATAGCGGAGGGGCAGCAGAGGATGTGCTGATGGAGGGGGGGCCCTGCGCTCAGGCGGGGGACAGAGAGAGGGTTCCCTATGCCCGTTATTTCCCACACTGGCCAGGCCCCCAGGGAGAGGCACCAGCATGGTGAAATCTCATTCACACATGGCCTGCAGCACCAGAGGCCAGCCTTCCTGGCCTGCAATGCAACCCTCTTCCTTCCTGCCCTTCACCGGCAGAAACACCCAAAGTGCTTTGGTGCCCCAGGCACTTACAGAACCGCTGCTCCTGCAGAAATCAAACCTCCCGCGAGCGCCTGCAGCCAATCGGTGGCAGCTGGGGCAGTAGCCTGACGCTGTCTGCACAGCCAGGAGCCTGACGCACAGAATGGGCAAAAGCCGAGGTCTGGACCAGACATACCTGGGCCAGCGAGCACCTTCACTGCGGAGACTGTCAGCCACGTGACAAGGTTCCAACTCCTGCCGCAGGCTCTTGGCCACCTCTCCCCTTGAGCCAGCACCTGGCCTCCAGGCCCAGGGCAGGCCAGAGGCCAGTGTTACTGAGGAGAGAAAGGAGAAACACTCCTCCAGTCTGACAGGAGACACAGGCTCCCCTCCAGGCACCAGGGCTTTCCGCCTGAACGCAGATGGAAAGGATCCCCAGCCAGACGTCAGGGCCACGCTGCCAGTCAGCCCACTCCGGGAGGGACTCAGCAAACAGCAGAGGACTGTGACATCCTCAGTAAGGCATCCTGCGGCATCTGGATTTGGACCTTAATCTTCATTCCCTTTGTGGAGCAGCAGAAGTTCGAGGGGCCACCCTCCTCTAACAGGAGGTGAGACTTGGGGAGACTACGGGCCAGCCTGCAGGGATCCCTCCTGCTCCCCAAGCCCTGGATGCTCTGAGCAAAGCCCGCTGGGATCCGTAGCCCCCAGCCCAGTGGCGGGTAGTTCCGTGTTCCAAAGTGCAGCCCTGTAGAAAGCTGCCAACGCGTCCCCTCCGCTGTTCACATTCGGTACACAGGCTGGTGGGGACGAGTGACGCTTTGTAAAGGCGGGTTCACGGACCGGCAGAAGGTTCTGAGTGACGACAGCAAGCATGTAGCAGCACCCCAGCCAGGGGGGCTTCTCAAAGCCTACTTGGTGACGTGAGGCTGAGTGGCGAGACTCGGTGACCTGCCTGACACAGGCTGGGACTGAGTGGGGCTGAAGAGCCCGGCAGGAAAGGAGGTCGCAGGGGCTGCTAACACAGCACCTCAGCACTGGACACAAACGCCTCAGACGAGGAATGGGAAGTCCAGATGCTAAATTACACTGAAACCCTTTCTCCTGTCAAGTTACCTGGGACAGTGACTCCCCGTGGACGGTCCCAGCAACGTGACTAAGCGGAGAGGGCCGAGGTGTATGCTAGCTAGTCCTGAGCACCTCTGTGCAGGGTGCACACCTGCTCCACTGTCGTTTTCAGAGCTCTCCCGAGTAACATCCCCGCTAAGACAGGGCGTTACATGCTGCACACTGGGTGGAGAGGCTGAGGGAGCTGGACACAAATAGCCCAACCCAAATCACAGGCCGCACAAAGCTTGGACAGGTCCCCCTGGGGCAAACCTCTCCAGCTAGCTCTGGGGCTTGGCCTGAAGCCTCTGGACACTTCCTACTGTGAAGACAGGCTGCAGGGAAAAAGCACTGTTGGCACAGTCCAGCTCTAGCCAAAGGAGGTTAATGACTTGACTCTTGTCCCCAGGAAGCCAGGCTCTAGCGTCCAGCAATCATGGCCAAGGCCCAGTTCTTGACGGCTAGTGTTGTGTTTTGCAGATACATCCAGGATGAGTAGGTAAAGCTCGTCAGATGCTTCCTCATGCAATCCCACGACACGTCTCCACTAGAAGAGTGCGGAGAACAGGTTATAGAGCGGAACCAATATGCTGCAGGGTACCAGTGCGGACAAGCAGAGGCAAATCCAGCTGTCTCCCAAGCTATCAAACGGGGGACACTCCAGAGTCTGTGCAGAGATACACACGCACAGTTCTCCAGCACTCCTCCACCCCACCTGCTAAGCAGCAACATCTCTGCTTGCTAGGCCAGGCCAGGCCTACCCCACCCCCTCCCCTACTGCAACGAGGAAACAGCTAGCTCAGATCCCATGGGGGTGAGCCCCAGCACGAAGCCTGACCAATAAAAACCACAGAATCACCATCTACATTTCTGCCGTGTTACTCACAGGTGCAGCTGCCAGGGGCATTCCCATCACACATGAACTCATGCACCCAAGGCCGTGCAGTCCCAGCCTGCGGCAGCAGAGTCCATGATGAGGAGAAAGTCTGCGGGCTGTGCGGTGTTGTCCAGAGGAAAAGGCCAGGGGATTTTGGAGGAAGGCCAGCCCAGTGACTAAGGCCCTGGACTCTCAGATCTTGGCTTAGCTTTCATTTCTGTCACTGACTCCACACGGGAGCCCAGGGACGTGCCTTGATGGCGATCAGTGTTCCTGCCCTTTTGTGCAGCCTGTTGAGACTGTAAATTCTTTGGGGCAGGGACACTCCCAGACCACACAAAGGCTCTAGCAATGCCTAATGGCCACTATCACAGCTCCAACGTTCCTGGACGTAACGTACGAGGGAGCGAGGACAAAAGCCGACACCGAGAGGGTTTAATTGCTCACTTGCATGACTCCACACAGAGCTCCCAGCCCTGCTTGAGGGCGGTGGCTATGTATTCCAGCGCGGGCAGCAGGCAGTTCTGCAGGAGGAAGAGTAACAGCTCTTTGATGCATTCAGCAAAGTGCAGCACTACGTCCGGAATCCAGGCCCGGAGCTGAGAGCAGGGGACAGAAAGAGCTGTGTTCAGGCTGACTGCCTTAGCAGGGGCACGGGCCCAGGAGTCTGCCTGGCTTGAGTCAGATAGATTCCACACTGGCTGCACCATCCGCGCCCGGTCAGAGCAAACGTGGAGCGCCAGGGTTCTCGTGCGCCGGAGGAACACACCCCTTTCACCAAATCCCTCCTCGGCTCCTGCACTCCCAGGCTTCGGTGTCGCTACCCTGCTAGGTGGCCAGCCCCCACTCATGCTGCTCTGAGCCCAGCCTCCCGGATCTAGTTTATAACCTCACTTCCCAGCCCCCCTGAAAGACGGGCGCCTCTCCTTGCCTCGCCCCTGACTGTCGCCAGGGCAGCAATGCCATGGCCGTGTGTTCCACCGCCTGGACTGTCACAGCTCTCCCCGCAGAGAGAAGGGCTCTGGTTCGTCACGCAGTGTCATTAACCGAAACGCGCAGGGCTTGGGCAGCGGGTGTCTCCCTCCCCAGCTGGTGCGAGTTCTTCCTTACCCATTCAGTGAACCAGGGCAGGTTGTCTTTGACCCAAGAGATTTGAGAGGAACACTTCCCAGAGACATAAACAGCAGTCTCATTGGTCTTCGTCCAAACCAGTTGCAGGTTTGGTCCCAACACGGTCACCACCTGGGAATAGTAAACAGGGACATTCCTCTCCAGCCAGCTGGAAGAGAGGAGGACAGCTGGCATCAGTAAGGAACAGGGAACCCTGCCTTTGGGGGTTCTGGGTTGGAACCCAGGGAGCACTCGCCAGGGGGTTTGCTAGTGAACGTGGTCTTCAGCATCATTCATGCTCGTTAGAAACCCTGGCCTAATTAAAACTCTCACTGACCTGTATCCCTCCAGAGAGTAATGGGAGACTTTACTCCAGGCCTGTTGGGAGACTGACAAGATGCCAGAGGAACGAAGGATGTGAGCAGAAGAAGCTGGAAAAGAATTGAGACAAGGTTGGGCTGGTTTCCTGACCAGAAGCGCCTGCAAACAGCCAATGCTCTGAAACACAAGGTTTCTCTCCTGAGGATGCAGCTCATGGCACAAGCAAGAAACAAGGTTTTCAGGGAAGTTCCCATCTGGTATGTTTAGAAGCCAGGCAGAGCAGAGCAGGGACAGCTCTGCTGTCTTGGCTGGAAGTCCTAGCCACATAGGGAACCCCTCAGGAGAAATAGCTACAGACCAGTTAAAGACGGGTCTGGACAGCACCAAACATCTATTTAGCAGAGTTTCACAAGGGGTGGGGGGTGAAAGGAACGGAGGTGGCTGGTGCTGCATGGCCCCTTTGATGACCTTAACTCTGAGCAGGGTTTTCCAGAGTCAGTGATGCCAGGCGTTCCAACACAGACACGGCCCTACGCTGAGAACTTAGTGCTCGGGCAAGCAGGAGGGCTGGGAACATTGCGAAGTGTTGCTGAACGTCTGACGGGCGAAGGGCGAACGAGATGTGTGCCTCTTGCTGGCCACAGAAGGCATGAAAGCGCCCACACAATCCATGTAACTAAGACCACAGGCTCCGAGCAGGGAGCCAGAGGAACAAAGGAGCCACTGGCATGGAAGGGAAGGAGAACCCACTGGGCAAACCACCAGACTGGACAAGCAGCAAAGCCAATGGGCATTTCCAAATTGGCGCGCTCTGAGGATTTTACCGTCCGCTGCTCTCGTACAGGTTTCTGCAGAGGGAAGCCTTACCTTGTAGAGACCCATGTGTCCTGATATCATGCACCAGGAAGCCTGCAGCAAAGGTGAGAACCACGAGCAGCAGTCGAGTCCAGGGGAAGCCGCGGCCCTTCATCTTATGCAGCAGGCCCTTAGAAACAAACCCAGCATAACTGATGCTGCTCTGTGCAGCCGTTTGCTAACTCTAGGCTCCTAGCTTTTCAATTCTGGTCCCTAGCTGCATGTTCTTTCCATGCCCCCGTCCCGCCCGGCGTGACCCTCTCCCTCCTCCTGCTGCCCAGACATCCCTGAGCGCCCCACTCGCTGAGCATGCTGTTAGCGACGCGGCCCCTCTTCTCTGCACGCAGCTTGACACAAGCTCCCGACATCCTGGCAATGAGGAGCCAGCGGTGCCTGGCCAGCACCCAGCAGGCACCTCTGAGCACCACCACCAGCCGCAACTGAATCCGAGGCCATCCTAACAGAGGCCGGAAGAGAAAAGCAGGAAAATAAACGGCCTGCGGACTCCTGGGGAACCTAGGGAAGTCCGACTCCACTCAATGCCAAACAAGTGCCAGGGGGGCGGGCTGTCCTCCCTGCCCCTCAAATCCAGTCACCTTGCAAGAGGCATGGCAGGCTGCCAGATCCTGGAGGCTGTTTGGTCCTTTCACAGCCAGCTCTTCGTTAGTCACTTGGAATGAGCGAACTGTTTCCTGCAAAGATTTCCGCACCTGGAAGAAACAAACACCCCAAGCTCCAGGACACGGAGATGCAAGAGGGCATGGAGCACCCCAGTGCGGGCCCACAGCCTGCTCCCAGGCTGGCCCTGCTCCCAGAAGGCCATCCCCGGCCCAGCTAATCAAGCTTCTACCAGGCAGCCTAGATCCGCCCCCCACCCCCCCAAAGAGCCACTGTAGGAGGGCTCTGCCCCCTTGCTGTTTTCAGCTAGCACGTGGCAGACACCTTAATACTCTTTGGTCCCTCCCAGGCCGTCGATGGTCAGCACAGAACAGATACGACCGCCAATGCACGGCTCACTGGGACAGCATCTGGGCAGCCCAACATGTGCAACGTCTCAGCTGGAGGGAGGCCACTTAGGTCACACATCGCCTGTGTTCTGCGGGGAGGGGAATGGACCTGCTCTGTTCGCCAGAATCATTTTACAGGCCTACATTCTGTCTAGTCTACGTCCAACGCTCAAAAATAAAGAGCCCTGGAGGGCTGCCATCCAAACCGCAGAGGTGGAAGATGGGATGGAAAATCCAGACGGCCATTTCTTGCAGGCCTTCTAAAGGAATACAGACACGCTGGTCTGCAGTGGGCACGCCATGCACTGGAGGGAGGGAAAGGAAACGGGCAGGCGATGAGACAGGGTCTGAGCTGCAGGCAGGAAAGGGTGGAGCTGAAGGCAAGGAGGAGGAGAGGAACCGTCCTGTCTATAAAGGTACTAGAGATGGTTCCCACCACTGCAGTGACGTTTGAGGTGAGAGATCTCCTTGGCCCCATTTGTACAGTGCCCTCAAGGCTGGCTTGGAAACACTCGATTTGATGCTCATGCGATGTCTTTAAAAGTGCCACAGGACTCTGTTGTCTTTCGATTTGATGGGTGAGTGTTGATTTCACCACAGGCAAACTGACAGAAAAGCGTGTCCATGGGCACTTGAAACTTACAGATAAGCTAGGTAAGAAAAACCCTGACCGAGACCGAAAGCGTTTAACTTGCAGGTACTCACTTTGTATATTCGGACACGCAATGGCGACAGTATGTTTTAATGGTTAAATCTCAACATCAGTTGCCACTGAACAATTACTGTCTGGCCCCCCATTGCCCACAACAGGGAAAACTTCATACACGGTTTAAAAATGCTGAAAACCAAACGCCGATCTCATCTGCCCAAATTATAAAAGGCAGAGTGGCTACGCTGGGGCAGACCACTGACACATCCAGCCCGTGGCCTGTCTGCTGACAGCGGCCAACGCTGGGGGCTTCAGCAGCCATTCTGGCCAGCCCGCCTGCAAGGCAGGACTGAGACCGTATTTTGGCTAAGCTTAGGCTAGTTTTTGGGCTAAACAGTAGGAGCCATGTGAAACAGCAGCCATAAACTATGAACATATGGTCACCCCTCACATTCCTGGAACTACTTCGAACCCATGAAATCTCAGGCTGTTGAGAAGGTGACACTGCCTAACGGTTCTTACCACCACCAGATAAAGAAACACATTTTTAGCTGCTCAAAGAAAATGTTGCTTCGCAGCTTCCTGTCTGGAAAGGCCCGGCTCATTAACATTTGTGGTCCTAAAATCTACGCTTCTTATTGTTTTATCTTTTATCCCCACCGTCCTACTGTGGATCTAAAGGATTTCTGTCTCTTTCTTTCATTGCTTCTGTCTCTTGCATAACTAAGTGCCTTATTGAAATCAATTAAAGTGGTGGGATGTGATTGGTTAAAGAACTGTTTCATAGTGTGCTAGGATTGGTGTCTGTAGTATTTTAGGGTAAAATGATGGGTTACGGGACAGCTAAGCAGGACCCAAATTCTACCTATATAAATTAGGGTCCAAAAGGAAGTTCTTTGGACCCTAACTCCAGGACACAGCCCCAGGATCAGAGCTGCCAGACCTCAGCACCCCACCAACCATACTTTCAGAAGCTGGAGTCCCCAGATGATCTTTGTCTGCCTTATTTGCAATGCTGTGGCACTTTTAAAGACTAACAAATGCCACAGCACTCCTTGGGTTTTTTGGCTGATCTAGACTAACCCAGCTACCTGTTTGGAACTTATTGGGAGTGGTGGGCATTGTATGCTTAGTCTGTGTATTCTGTTTTGGAAATTTGTAATAAATAAGGATTAAGGACATTACTGTGTGAGGCTCCTTCCTGTTAAAAGACCCTACAAACCGACAGAGAATTATACCTGGAGCCCTACGGACTGGGAAAGGGTGACCCTGAGCCCCAGGCTGTGACTTGGGTACGGGTATGTGCCTTCCCCCCCAACCCCAAGAGCCCTACGGATTGGGAAAGGGGGGGGGTGTGCCTTAACAGGGTTCTGCCTTGAGCCCCACGGATTGGGTAAAGATGGGTGTGTGCCTTAACAGGGTTCTGCCTTGAGCCCTACGGATTGGGTAAAGATGGGTGTGTGCCTTAACAGGGTTCTGCTTTGAGCCCTACGGATTGGGGAGGGGGGGTGTGTGCCTTAACAGGGTTCTGCCTTGAGCCCCACGGATTGGGTAAAGATGGGTGTGTGCCTTAACAGGGTTCTGCCTTGAGCCCCACGGATTGGAAAGGGGGTGTGTGCCTTAACAGGGTTCTGCCTTGAGCCCTACGGATTGGGAAGGGGGGGTGTGCGCCTTAAAAAGGTTCTGCCTTGAGCCCCACGGATTGGGAAGGGGGGGTGTGCGCCTTAACAGGGTTCTGCCTTGAGCCCTACGGATTGGGTAAAGATGGGTGTGTGCCTTAACAGGGTTCTGCCTTGAGCCCCACGGATTGGAAAGGGGGTGTGCCTTAACAGGGTTCTGCCTTGAGCCCCACGGATTGGAAAGGGGGTGTGTGCCTTAACAGGGTTCTGCCTTGAGCCCCACGGATTGGAAAGGGGGTGTGTGTGCCTTAACAGGGTTCTGCCTTGAGCCCCACGGATTGGGAAGGGGGGGTGTGCGCCTTAACAGGGTTCTGCCTTGAGCCCTACGGATTGGGTAAAGATGGGTGTGTGCCTTAACAGGGTTCTGCTTTGAGCCCTACGGATTGGGGAGGGGGGGTGTGTGCCTTAACAGGGTTCTGCCTTGAGCCCCACGGATTGGGAAGG
>ML688333.1:20470-38445 GCA_007922175.1 Pelusios castaneus | reverse complement strand
GTGTGTGTGTCGGGGGCGGTCACACGGAATGACAGAACACACACCGGCCGGGGGTGTCTAAGAAGACGTCTATGCTCTCCCCACCATTCTGTTTTCCTCCGTCCAGTGTCCCACACCACTTTGCAAAGCCGAAGTCAGCTTGGCACCATAAAGCGTGAAGCTTGTCAACGCAGGACACACGAATGGGTGTCCACGCACCAACAGGGATGGTCCCAAAATCATCTGGTTTGGAACACAGCGTCCACACTCCACAAGATCTCTCTCAAAGTCTGGCTCCAGCTGAGTGATTTGACAGACTGCGCTGGCTGATGTTTTTCCTGCTGGAGGGAGGCTTCTGTTTCTCAACATGCTGCAAAGCACTCGTCCTGCGACGTGGCCCCCCGAGACTGGAACCCCCAGCAAGGGCTGCTCTGCCAATGGGAAGGCGGACAGCTGCGTAGAGCCCTGTCCAGCACCACTCTTCCTTCTGAAAAGTAACCCCTCAGACTAACTGGAGAGGGAATCGGTTCCTGCAGCTACGCATGTTGGCCAGTTTTAAAAGTTCCACTTTATGGATCAGAAAAGCCACGAGGGCCCAGAGCAGGAGTCACTTCCCACGGCTGTCACTGGTTAAAGATCAATAGGTGCCTGTTTCATATGTAAAGAAAGAAGGAACTTGCAAAGCCAAGAGGGACAAACAGCGAGTGCACTACATCTCCCATCTCTACTGCACTGACAGACACCTCCCAGACATCCGTCCCTCTTTGAGTGGGCCTCAGTTATTTCGTCTCAAAGAAGTGAGGTGACTTGCTTTCACTGTTGAAAATTATTTACCTCTGCAATGACGAGGTCATGGAAGGGAGGAACTCCCGTTAGACGGGACACATTTACAAGTCTTGTATTAATTGCGCCCCCCTCGTTTGGGGGCTGTCACTCACAGCCAGCCTTTGCTACCTCAGGTATCTTTCATGTTTTCAAGTAAAGCGAAACAAGTGCCCATGGAAATTAAGTTCCTTTTCTTGATCTCCCCAGACTGCACCTTCTGGACTCAGCCAGTTCATCACACACTTACCTTTCAGGCCTTCAGTGAGGTCTGTGAATCCAGCCTGTCCCAGAGCCCACATGATTGAGAGGCATTTCATCGGCCTCTTCTGATGAGATCTTAGCAGCTCTAGGTACTGAAGGAAAAATCAGACCCGCTCCATTAATTTATGAAAGCTCTACAGCCTCTCTCCTGCCCTAATGCTCTGCCCGGAAGAGACAGCGAATGGCTCAGAGCAAATCCCCACATCTGACTCTTCATGAAGCCACCTCGTGCCCTGGCTTTGACCCTGGAATTGGGGGACAGAAAACAGCTGGACAGGAGTAGCTGAAACAAACCTGAACTGATGTGTTTGCTTGAAGAGAGACAACTAGAGAAGATTCAAAGCCCAAGTCGTAACATGAAATTAACAGGAACAGCATGGTCTGTATTTAGTGCTGGCCATTCCCCCAGGTGCAGCTAAACGCAGCTGTCTCAAAGCACAGGAGGGGAACAAACGTGCTGCCCAGCAGCACAAGACGGCAGTTAGACGGCAAATGGCCTCGGCACAGGGGATCTCTCACTTCCAACCAATCAACTCTACCTGTCCACGCATTTCCGAGTGTGAGCGAGCTGCCACGAACCCACTTAGCCCCACAAGCTGGCAGACAGCGGGTAACGGTGAGAAGCTACTCGCCTTTCCACATCAGGTGCTGGGCCCACAGACCAACAGATAACAGTGGCCTCTGGCCTTCATCTCCTCACTAGTACAGAGACATGCTGAGAGCCCGCACCTCACATCACGCTATAGGGAGGGGAGGCCAGGGTAGCCAGACAGGCGGCCGAGGAGTCCAGTAGGGTGGTACTCGGTCAGTTAGAAGGCTGTTGGGGTTTGGGTTTTAAACAAAGAAGCTGCCCCGACAATCCCCCGCCCAGGACAGCTCTCGCTCGTGATGTCATTCGAGCTGGAAGCTCTGTGAAAGAGGCAGCGAGGCTGGCTGGACAAGGCATAGTCCTGAATCCTGCCTAGGCTTGGGAAGTGGCTAGTTCTTCATTTCCCGACGCTCGGTTCCGTCAGCTGACCACCACCCACGGCCTAGAAAGGCAGAATAACGGGTGCTCGGTGGGTGATGTGGGAATTCTCCACAATGGTTTTATGGTACGGATCCACGCTTTGTCGACAACCACGTCGCTCACCCCAGTGTGGGCACAGACAGAACACTTCTGTCAACCGATGGCCCCCCAGCAGGGTCGGCCGTGTCCACACCACACGGTACGGTCCCTGCACGCAGCCACAGCCGAGCATATGAGGGAACGGGGGTGCTGGAGCCGTACCTCATGTCGCCAGTCTGAAGCTGGGTCTACACCTGGAAGACAGCTCAACGTGGCTATGGTGCTTGGGGGTGTGAAAAATTCACTCCCCTTGGCTTAGCCTACCGAACCCTCACTACAGATGCAGGCAGGTCAGCCTAGCAACCGATGCTGGGGGGGGACGGACGTCGCGCCCATAGCGTAGGCATTGCCTAGACCAGGGGCAAACCCTTCCCAAGGCCAGCCTGTGAATGGAGAATCTGGAAGGATCAATGGCAACGCCAAGGGCCGGGAGCGCATAGCACCCAGCAGCCAAGGGGGGGGACACTGTCGGAGCAGAGAAGACAAGACCCAGGAGGCAATCGGGAGAGGACAGGTATCTCGTAAGGAGGGTCGGGGGCTGTTGGGGCAGATAGTGAGAGAGCTGAGCAGGCAAAGAGGCAGCGTCCTGCCCCCCCACCAAGCCCAGCTCTCTCACACCAGCCAAGGACTTTCACGTTCTCTAGGGGAGGCAGGTGACCATGGCGGAAAGGCAGCCTGCTGTCGACTCACTACAATGACTGACAGAGCTCTGTGCCCTGAAGGGTGGGAAAAGCCTGGCCTCGCTTGAGTCATGGTTTCCCTGTGGAACAGCATGGATCCGTGGGTCCCACACTGACTAACAGGACTCCCTGGAGCACACACCGGCCCCTGGGAATCCATGGCGGCCTACAGCGGAGTTCTAAGCAGAGAGGGGACTGGAGCGTGCACCCGAAATGGCTAAACAGGTTCAAGAACAGGCGGCCAGTGAGCCCACCTTCGCCTTGCACCAGCTTTTCTGTACTTGAACTTCTCACTTGGAAATAACCCGCCCACACAGCGCAACAGGCGGCAGAGGGTTTGGAAGATTCGTAACCCCACTGATGTAGTTTCACAGAAACCCGAGACCAGCAGGGTGGATTCCTGCCCAAGCTGGGGAGGAGCGCAGTGGCACGGAATTGCTGCTCAAGCTTTTCCCTTCCAACGGCCAGAGTTAAGTCAGGAAGGTTAGGTGGAGACAGCACCGTATCGCTCAGGCCCACAAGAAAGGCCGCAGCATGGCATCGGCTCAGCACGCCCTGCACTGGAGCAGCAGGGACCAGTCCTGGCCTGCTTAGGGAGAGGGGCAAGAGAGCACTATTTTTTTCCAGCATCCTAGTTCCTGTAAGCCAGGCGTGCTGGCATGAGCCATATGGGTGAGAAACTAACACAGCCCCATCAATGCCACTGGCCTCTCCCTCGTCCAGGGAACTAATACACCTGTCCCAAACGCCAGTCAACCTGGGTGTGAGAAAAGATTCAGCAGAGCCCCACAAGCCATTCAGCCAACACTGGCCTCCCCAAGCAGAGCAGGGAGCTGAGGCACACAGCACAGGTGGCCATGCCCCCGAGTGAAACGCAGCGAGGCAATGTGGAGACCTGGGGATTACGTTTTTTAACATCCACTACATAAACTGCTCACAGCGGCTCACGGAACCGCAGGGCTAAAGAGCAGTCGGAGGAGGGACAAAGGGAACAAGCTCGTGGCGGCCAGTTTTCTAGGGCGCTGCCTGCCGGCACTCAGCTGGGCCAGCCAGCCCTCTACACAACCATCCACTCTCACTTTCTCCTCTCATGGCCAGAAATTCGTTCAAATAAGCCACAAGAGGCCACATGAAGTGAAACTGTGACTTGTTCTGTGCCACAGGAATGCAGGGTTCAAACGATCCTGGGCCAAAAAAGCAGAGTCGACCACGCGTGGGATGGCAGGACACAGAACCACGGCCCAGAGCACAAATGCAGCGGCTGCATGGCCTGTGGGTGGCATTCATCACAAAGCCAGAGCAACAAGCAAAGTTAACCGACCAACTTCCTTCTCTGCTCTCTCCAGCCCGGAAAGAGGAGCACAGTGGCCACTCACAGGGAAACCAATTACCTGGCAGGATGGAGATTTTTCAAGGGGGTAGATATGACAAAACGAAGATATTCTTGGGGTTTTCTCTGGGTGCTGTGTATGCACCTCGGTTTCCCCCTGTTTCTCATGTGCCTGGGTGATGGGATCTGGGGTGTGATCTTTGCAGAGAGCACTAGAAGGCAGATGGGCGTCCCCCAGCCACACGCAGGCAGACCCAACCAGGACCCCCTGCCTTGGCCCCAACCAGCTGTACAGGCTGGAGCAGGTGAAGATCAGGGAGTGGCTTCCTAGCCCAGGAAGGAGACAAAGGACCGGAAGGGGCTAGGTCTGGGTCTGGAGAAAAGAGGCAGGGCCACGTGGTGGCCCGGTGTGGAGGGAGCCCTGAGAATGGGGCCCCCAGATGGTCTACTAGCGAAGCCTTCTACGCTGTGGTCCTGAGAACTAATAAACCCTTCTGGGTCCCACACTGGCTGGGAATCGCGCTGACTGCGGAGGTGGGTCCATGGCCCATTGGGGTGTGCAGGAACTTTCTAGGACCCAGAAAGAGGGGGAGGGCTGAACCCTCCAAGATCACATTGGGGAGATCACTGCATGGGTGTGGAGGGAGGACGGGGGGTGGCAGACCCCTGCCAAAGCACTAGTGTCCTGTTTGGTTGTGCCAGAAGGAGCCCAGAGCACACGACTCTTGTGAGAATCCGACACAGTGGAACAACGTGAAACCTGTATCTGCTGTGTCCTCCACAGGTCTGGGCAGCAGGTACCTGTTTACTGTGGGCTCTTTCCACCCTTCAAGCTTTTCATATGGTCTCCCACAGAATTCTTGCCAGCAAGTGACAGAACTGTGGGCTGGATGAATGGGCTGGAGAGTGGATAGAAAGCTGGCTAGAGCATTGAGCTCAATGGATAGTGACCAAGAGCTTGATGTTTAATCGGCAGCTGGTATCAAGAAAAGTGTCCCAGGGTCAGTCCTGGGCCAATTCTGTTCAACATCTTCATTACTGATCTGGAGGACGGGGTGGGTGCAGCCTCAGCAAATTCACAGATGACACTAAGCTGGGGGCAGGGGTAGATATGCTGGAGGGTAAGATAGGACACAGAGTGACCTAGACACAGTGGAGGATTGGGTCAAAAGAAATCTGATGAGGTTCAACAAGGACAAGGGCAGAGTCCCGCACTCCGGATGGAAGAATCCCATGTGCTGCTACAGGCTGGGGACCGAATGGCTGGGCAGCAGATCTGCAGAAAAGGGCCTGGGGGTTACAGTGGACAAGAAGCTGGATGCGAGTCAGCAGTGTGTCCTTCATGCCAAGAAGGCCAATGGCATATTAGGCTGTATCAGGAGGAGTGTTGCCAGCAGATCGAGGGGTGTGATTATTCCCCTCTATTTGACACTGGTCAGGCCGCATCTGGAATACTGGGTTTAATTCTGGAGTCCCCACTACAGTAGGATGTGGACAAATTGGAGAGAGTACAGTGGAGACCAACAAAAATAATTAGGGGCCTGGAGCACACGACTTATGAGACTCAACTCGCAGCTAGCTGTAGGGGAACTCCAAAGAGGAGCGGGCTGGGTTGTTCTCAGTGGTGGCAGATGACAGAACAAGAGCAATGGTCTCAAACTAGAGTGGGGAAGGTCTAGGTCAGATATTAGGAAAAACCTTTTCCCCAGGAGGGTGGTGCAGCGCTGGGATGGGTTACGTAGGGAGGGGGTGGAATCTCCATCCTTAGAGGTTTTTAAGCTGCAGTTTGACTTAATCCTGGCTGGGATGGTTTAATTGGGGTTGGTCCAGCTTTGAGTAGGATTGGACTAGGTCTCTCCTGGGGTCCCATCCAACCCCCATCGTATATGCTGCTACTCTAGCATTCAGAAAATCCTCTGATTGTGTCCCATGGCTGGCAGGGATACAGTCTATATGAATTACCCACCAGTACGTTCTATGCCCACTGGTCACAGGGGCTAGAAGGCAGGCTGGCCAACAGGAATTCCAGGCCTCAGGGCAGAACAGCTCAACCTCCCTCTCCCTCCATCACTCATCCCTGCCCTTCTGCCCCGCCCATCGCATGCCTGCCTCCCACATCACTCAGCCCCCCTCCTTTCTTCCACACTCCCCCTGCCCCCCAGGGATGAGGGTGCTGAGAGAAGGGGCGGGAGAGGAGATGTGGGAGCAGTGGCAGGGGCAACCAGAGGTTAGGCTGGTGGGGAGGGGCAGAGCAAGGCCGGACTGTGGGCAGGGATCACAGGCGAAAGAGGCAGGTCAGGAAGTTGGCCACCCATGGCCCAGGCCAGGCTCCTTTTAAAATCACATGGCCCCTGGGCAATCCTCCCACCCCCATCGGCAGGCCTGTCAAGGGATACGTGGCTCTCTCCATTGAGCTCAGCAGCGACCTCAGGCCCCAAAGCAGGAGCCCCTGAGCCAGGCAGGGAGGTTTACAGGACACACGAACAGTCACTCACCTTGCTCAGATTGACTGTTGCGATGCTGGGCTTGTCCAGCACCACCGCCTGTATGCAGATCCTATATCCATGCAGCGACTCCCCTGCAAAATCCACAACACCGGGCTCACTCTGAGTTCGAGTCCCAGCACCTCCTGTCCCCTCCGATGTCGAAAAAGGGAAGGGTTACCCCTGAATGGCACAGCTCACCAGGCTCACACACCCCTGCAAAGTGGCACTCCCAACTCCCTCCTGCCCACCAGAGAGCAGGATCCCAGCATGGTGCTTTGGGGTCCACTTCCTTCTTACCCCATCACCCTGCTTTTCAGTCTCGTTCCCCCTTAGCTCAGCTGCACTGGTAGCTCACAACTGCTGCTTTCTGAAGGGAAGCACAGTCCTACCCTGGAAATGATCACTGCCACTGGGGGGTCTCCAACAACCAGCCGCTCCACAACAGAGCCACCCAGAGTGTCTCCAGGCAGAAAACCCTTCCTGCCTAGCCCAGGCCTCCAAAGAACGCAGATACTGCCCCAGAGCAGCGCAGCAGCCTGGGGCTAACTAACCCCACTCTGTTTAAACAACAAGGCGGGAGGGAGGGAGACTAGTGAGGGTTATGAGAAGCATCTCATTCACTATGATCAAGGGTCTTGCACTCAGCAGCCATTCTGTAGCACTACACCTGTGGCCGCTGTGCGGGCTGAAGAGTGGAGCTGGAAGAGGCAAAGGAAAAAACCCTTTTAGATTGTGGGAGCAGCACTCTAGCTGGAGGGCTCTGCGAAAACCATCAGCAGGGAAGCGTGGTCTTTAGGTTTCAGAGTTAACACCCATCGAGACTAATGGGACCATCCCAGCGCTCAGAGCTCTAGGCCCTGCCGTCACCGACAGCAGTTCCTGCTCTGGTTACATGCTCTCGCTGCTCTTTTGGAAATGACAGCACAGGCTGTGGGTCAGCTGGCAGGAAGGGAAAGGGAAGTCAGCAAACCCCGTAGCCACAAGTCATGCCACCCCTCAGCGACTACCCACTGCGTGCACGCTGCCAGTGCCATAGAAGGATCACGCGAGGCTTGCTCTTGAAGGTTTAGGTGTGTGCCAAAAATACAAGGAAAAAGGAGGGTATTTTCCATGAGGCCCTTGGCTCAGTAATTCTCTCCCCGCCAAGGTGAGCAGAGCTGCAGGACGCCTCACCTCCAGCCGGGGGTGAACCGTCACCGCCCTGGGTGCTCTACCCTTTTTGTGGGGAATGACATACCATCAGGGACGCAAGTTGGTGGAATGGGTTTCCAGTCCCTCCCATAGTCTGCATGCTTTAACATACAAGCTCCTACGAGCCGTTAGGGTAGATGTTACTGACAAACAGAAACAAAGAAAGATTCCTGTAGCTTCCCCATAACTCACATAAAAACCTACTAGCTCTAGGCCGGGCCTGTGACCAGGACTCTGGCATTAATAGCTCTTTGACCCACACTACAGGAAGACGTGCCGTGCCCTTGACCTAGAGAGAGACGCTGAGCTGACTGCCCTATTCCCGTTGGCTCTTACCAGGAGTTTTGTCCAACTCTTGCAACATGGTGTAAATGCAGTGATCGAAGAAGAGCTCCAGTGCACTGGAGGATTTCACCAGCAAGGACTTGATGATGCTCCTGAGCTCCTTGCTCACAAGGCTGTAGGGGTAGTCTGGGCAGAAGAACACACCGGCGTGAGGAAGTTTAGTGCACACACTCGTGGATGCTATATGCAAAGCTTGCCGCATGGCATGAAGGAAACATGGCCACCCCGGATCACTTGCAGTGCCGGGTGAACAGTGACTCCCAATCTCGGCATACACAGCAAGTGCGGCGTTTAGGAATAAAACGATTCTTTTTTAACTGCTGCTCCCACAGGAGGCCAAATGGATTGGGGAAAAAGCATCACTGTATTTCTATACCAGGAACGAGTCCTGCAGTCGGAACGTAGGTGGCCTGGCCATGAAAATACAGAAGAGACTCCCACAGACAGTGTCTCTTTACAGTTGCCCTTCTGAGATGGATGAACAAAGACATTTGTATTCAGGTCTCTGCTTCCAGACAGACAGCGAGCGGGAGCAAGTCAGGCTGGCCTCGATGGAAGCCCCGCTGCTGGGCGCTGTGCTAGCGGGTTAGGAAGGACCATACGGCATCTCTGTTGCTGGAATTTAGAAGACCAGGTAAGAAACCGTAGGGTCTTGTGGAGCAGATAGATTAAGCGAAGTCCCCGATTCGTCAGTCCTGTACCACACGCAAACATTGCAACTCTCACTCATGTATACAGAGACCAATCAAGTTACAGAGGTGCACACAGTTAGGCAAGTGCCCCATGTTTTATTTGCATCGTCTCAGATAAAGTTTATGATTCTGTTCTAGCCTCTGCTTACACCAGGGGTCTGCAACCTGCAGCTCTGGAGCCGCATGCAGCGCTCTGGCTGCCCCCTTGCGGATCCAGGCCACCCCCACCACTAGGAGACCCTGAGGGTGGCCTGCTCCTGGCTCCCCATCACCAGTAGGGAACTCTGCCGGGGGCCCACTCCTGGCTCTGAGCGCCCTCCCCTCCCCACCAGGGAACACTGTGGCATGCACCCTGGCCCAGCTCCCAGTTCCCCTCCCACCCCCACCAGGAGATTACACCCATCGCAGCCCTCAAAACACTTGGTTATTGAAAGAATTTCTTATCTTTCAGGATGCTGACCCCTGGCTTACACAAGACTTGTCAGAGGAACTGCTGACTGAGGAAAAGCTACTTTTCAAATAAAAGCCATGTCACGTGGTATAATGTGCACACAGGCAGAGTACCTGAAACAGATGGGCCCCAGCACATGGCTAACACGCAGTGACTTTGGATTAAAAAAAACCAAACACGCAGGAAAGACTAAACTAGTGGCCACCTGATGCCGTCTACAATAACGTTCCCTGGCCACCGTCGAAAAGGGTGTGCAAGTCTAGCTTAGGTAAGGCCAAAGTCAACACATTCAACACTTTGCTCTTTTAGCCCATAGGTTCCATAAGCCATATGCGAGACCATCTAGTCTGACCTCCTGCATAGCAGCAGCCAGAGAGCTGCCCCAGTCTTTTAGAAAACCAGACAGTCTTGATTTAAAATGGTCACTGATGGAGAATCCACCACAACCCTTGGGAAATTTTTCTATGGTTCATTATCTCCCCCTTAAACATCTACCTTATTACCAGTCTGAATTTGTCTAGTGTCAACGTCCAGTCATTGGACCATGTTAGATGCTTCTCTGCTAGGCTGAAAAGCCCATTCTTGTCCTCTGCAGTATTTCCCAGCCCCCCAAAATTAGTTTGTGGGTCATCTGCAAACTTGATCAGTGACGGTTTTGTGGTTTTCTCCAGGTAATTGATCAAAAGGTGAAAGAGCATAAGGCCTTGAACCAATCCCAGAAGGGTCCCACTAAAAATACACACAATTTATGATGATTCCCCGTTTACAGTTCCATTTTGAGACTTACCAGGGAGCCAATTTGTAATCCATCTAATGTGTGAGGTGTTAGCTGTACATCATCCTAGCGTTTAATCAGAACATCATGAGGTACCGTCAGACCCCCACAGAGAAGTCTAGGATGATTTAGTTAGGGTTGGTGTTGCTTTGACCCAGTGATTGAACAAGACAGCCTCTTGAGGTCCCTTCAAGCCTTAATCATCTCTGATTCAAAGGGTGTTATATTAACACTAACACTGATCAAATAAACCTGTAACCTCCTCAAAAAAAAGATGTCAAGTTAGTTTGACAGGACTGATCTTCCACACGTTGCTTTGCATTAACTATATTACCCTCCATTAATAGTCTTCTTATCAGTCGCTCATTTACCTTCCATGGATCAATGGAACCCATAATACAAGAACCAGGGGTCACCAAATGAAACTGATAGGTAGCAGGTTCAAAACAAATAAAAGGAAGTTCTTCTTCACACAACGCACAGTCAACTTGTGGAACTCCTTACCTGAGGAGGTTGTGAAGGCTGGGACTATAACAATATTTAAAAGGGAACTGGATAAGTTCATGGGGGCTAAGTCCATAAATGGCTATTAGCCAGAAAGGGGTTAAGAATGGTGTCCCTAGCCTCTGTTTATCAGAGGATGGAGACGGATGGCAGGAGAGTGATCACTTGATCATTGCCTGTTAGGTTCACTCCCTCTGGGGCACCTGGGCACTGGCCACTGTCGGTAGACAGATACTGGGCTAGATGGACCTCTGGTCTGACCCAGTACGGCCTTTCTTATGTTCTTATGTTCTAATGTCAATCGGACAGGCCTATACTCATCTCGTTTACCCCTTTAACAACTGGCACCAGCTTTTTCTCAATCTTCTGCAACTTCTCCAGTGCTCCAAGACAAAACTGAATCAACATGAACGGCCAACTCCTTCCAAACTTTGGGATGCAAGTGACCAGCTCTGCTGATTCAAAGACAGTCTAACCTTAGTAGTTTAACACCCTCCAGAGGCACTCATGGAGTGGGAAGAGTGTTATCATCATATGATTAAACTAGATCAGCTGTTCTTTCACCAGTTACAGAACAGAAATCTCTATGAAACATTTCTGCCTTTTCTGCATTATTATTGATAATTATACCATTTCCATTTAGTAGTGGACCAATATTACTGTCAAGATTCTTTTTGTTCCTAATATATTTTTTAAATTTCTTATCTTGATCTCTGCTGGCAGTAGATTTCTCTTTGTGTCCCTTGGCTTCCTTTATCAATTTTCTACAAATCTGAATTTCTGATTTATATTCACTACTATTAATCTTCCCCTTCTTCCATTTGTTATATTATTTTATGTACAGCTGCTTTCACTTCCCCTCTAAATCAGATCTTTTTTTAAGTCAGCAAAACCTTCTTTATGATTGTTGGATTATGGCTTAGGGAGCATCTAGTGAAGTATTTTTAAAATATTCCCAATAATCAGAAAAACGTGACTGATAAAAGTTTTCCTCACAGATGATCTGACTCATAAGTGTTTTCAGCTTTGTGCCATTGGCCCTATTAAAGCACCAAGTATGTATTTTACTGGTCAGGACTTTATTCTGACTGTGCATTCTAAATATGATCACGTCACTTGTACCTAAACTACCATTAATTTTTAAATCTGTGATCGGTTCTTCATCTGTTAGGACAAAGTCTAATACAAAAATCCCCCATGTTGGCTGCAACACTCTGACTTAGGAAGTTGTCATCTATAATATTTAGAAAGTCCAAGGGTATTTTCGTACTGGCAATGTGAGACCCCCTGCATGTGTCACTGAAACTGAAGTCCCCCCCATGCAACTTTTCCTCCCTACACACCATGGGCGGGTGTGTAAGGAGGCTGTTACTCGGTTCCCTAATGCAGGCCTCAACAACTCTGCCAAACACCGATGGGCCAGCACAAAACCTCAGAAGGGGCCTCCCACCGCCAAAAGACCACCACTGCCCCTCTTCTGGTGCAGTACAGAGAACACCGGCCCCCACACCACAAAATTGCCATGGATACATTCGGCAGCAAGTGCCCAAAAACAACGCTGGTGGCAGTGCTTTCAGTGGTGTGCGCGGGAGGGACAGGACAGAGAGATGGCAGCGCTGGAAATGTCAGCACCCCTGCCCCAATGCGATCTAGTGTCCGCAGCAGACCTGGTCCTGAGCTCTCACCCTCCAGGCTTACGATGTGTGCCTGTGAGGGAGAACAGAACTACAGCTCTGATGAGGGCTGGTTTTCTTTAGCGTATTCTGTATTGACCCAATGCCAGGCTCAGGATTTTTCCTCTCGGATGTAAATGTGCAGGGATAAAAATGAGAGAAGGTTTGCATGAAAGAAATAAATTTGGTTCTAAAAATAAAAGCTGCATTTTAAGTTTGACATTTGCTTACGGTGATGATGATTAGATCATTAGCTATTAAGTAACTTTGCAGCCTCGCTAATTTTAAGCACCATGTTATAAAGACCTGCTCTGCGCAGGGTTAGACAGCAGAATGGTAAAAATATCTGAGCTCTGTCTATACCACAGGTTTCCCCATTGCAACCCATGCTCTGATTTGATATGTGGATGCTGAGTTATGGGCCCATGTTTGCTAGCATAGATTCACCTCATGTCTCTTCAAAGCACCTAGCTCAATGGACACCAAACTGACCAAGGTGTCTGCCCACAATATAACATCAATACCGAGTTCCCTATCAATGGATGCCAGACCTCCGTGTCACTCCCTTTCATTCCAGCTCCACTTTCTACTCCTGAAAATCTTTATCACCTTCATTTCACTTGGTAGCACCAAGTTTACACCTTTAACTAGAGTCACAGCCTTGGTCTACATTTGCCGCCGTTTTCGGCAATAAAATAACTTGCCTAACTCCCTTTGACTTCCTAACGTCCACTTACCACGATGGCTACGTTGCGCTGAGTCAAAGGGAAATGGCGGCCACAGCCCACCTCCAGGCTATGTGCCGCGACTGGAGGGGCAGCCACAGCCCCGGCCCTGGACAGCAGCAGGGGAGCGCAGGCTATTTTTGGCCTGCAGGCCAGGGGTTGGGAACCCCTGATAGAGATTTTGGTTGAACGTAAGTAGTCTGTGACAGCTTTCTCCGTCTTCCTGGCTATTGTGTTAGTGGCCAGTGTCAGTCTTTGTAAAACACCGTGCAAGAGCTAAGCATGGCTATCAGGAAGAGATTTAGTGCACTCCTCCTCCCCTGCCACTCAAGCCTTTCATGCCAGACCCTGAGTTACCGAAAGAGCTACTGACCATGCGTGTGCTGGCCGAGAGCGGGGTCACTCCGAGGGGCTTGCAACTTGTAGTTGAGATATCCAGCCAAGTCTTTAACCCACACAGATGGATTCTCAGGAAACAGGTTCTGGCTGTTATCCAGCTCCTTTTGAAGTTCCGTCAAATCAAGCTGTAAAAGATGCACAAATACGGTATCTCAGAGTGAGAGTCAGACAACTGATCTGAAATCTAAGTAGCTTCAGCATGGAAAAGCGAGACCTGAAATAAGTTAGCTCAGGAAGACTGTATAAAAAGACTGTTCTGAATTTCCACGTGTAGGGATGTGAAAAGAGCCCTGCATTTTCAACACAGGAAATACAGGCTTCCTAGGGCCGCAAATGTCACTTTTCCCTCTACTGGCCTGTCCTCTGCATCATTACATGGACAACAGCAGTTGTAATTCTGTAGTTCCCCATCTTCAAGCCTCTGATAAAGTGGAATTTTCTCCCACAAAAGCTTGTGCGATAAATAAATTTGTTAGTCTTTAAAAGTGCCAGAGGACTCCTTGTTTGTTTTGCTGAACTAGACTAACACGGCTCCCCTTCTGGAACTTGTCAGCAGCTGTGACGAGACACAAAATGTGGTTTTGCGTTTTTTATACAGAAACTATCAAAATCAGTGAAGGCCAATGCTGAGGAAGAAAAGAATAGAAAATATGTATGGACCTGAACACTTGCCCAGAACTGAACAGATTTTTATAGGAAAAATGAAAGACAATAAAGCCAATAAAAATAAAACACTGTTCTGAATTGAAGAGGAACTATGCTGAACTTCCCCTTCTTGCTCTCCATGAGTACGTCAGAACAGATGAGTAAAATATGTTTTCACCACTTTGTGCTGTTAGCATTAGCAAGCCGACAGCTTAAAGCAAGTCTCAGTTGGACTCTACCTCTTCTTGCATCATTAGTTACCGTCCATTCCCACAGACTGGCAAGGGGAACGCACAGGTGTCACCGAAGGGACAATCTGAATATAGTAAGATAGCACGTAGCTTCATTTTTCCTAGCAGCCTGAAAGTCAGCCATGCTGAGCTGTTCATGCTTCACTATGTACAACTGTGTTTGCATCAGAATCCGCACACACTGGGGTGTCAACCTGCACAGAAAATAACTTAATAGCTGTATTCCTTCCTTGTCTGAATGACCCACACCAACACACTGAGCCAACAGCTAGTGTACTAGAGACACGTTACCATGATTGTCACCCTGGTTTTAAAATGGACGGTAAAGGCCCTCAAGGCCAGGCTCGTACCTTGCTACATATCTAAACACGCTCACAGGAAGGCGGGCCCTTGTTCCTCCAGAAACATACCTGAATCATTGTGCAACAGCACTAAGTCACTCAACTGCACGCTCAGCAACCAGCCACCTAAGCTTCCTAATTTCTATTCCGAACTGATCATTTTTAATGTCTAACTTCTATCTTTCTTGTAAAACACAAACACAATTAACACTGATGCAAGAGAGGAATTCTGGTTAAACAGATAATCAAATATAAACAGTAACATGTCTTCCTCTGCCAGAGCTGTAACTGATACCCCCATTCTACGGCTGGAATAAGGACCTAGGTTAAACAGAGGAACCGAATACAGCAGATAGGTGGAGTGGCAGGTCTTCAGTATGCCACTGGCTCAGGAGAAGCTCCCTATATCTAGTTCCAATGCAATCCTTGTCTCTTCGGCTTTTCTAAACAAGTCAGAGAATCTTAGGCCTGGAAGGGACCTCCTGAGGTTATCTAGTCCAACCCCCTGCTAAAAGCAGGACCACTCCCACTAAATTACCCCAGCCAGGGGTATTGTCTAACCAGGCCTTAAATATCTCCACAGACGGAGATTCCACCACCTCCCTAGATAGCCCATTCCAATGCTTCACCACCCTCCTAGTGAGAAAGTTTTTCCTAATATCCAACCTTGACCTCCCCAGCTGGAACTTGAGTCAGTCTACACGAGTCAGGTACCACACCATCAGGTGCTGCATAAGACAGACAAAAACTCAAGTTCACATAAAAAAAACACAGAAAGCTCACGCCATTCTATTCCATCAAGCGGAACGATAAACAAGATTTGAGAGAAGTCTCAGGAGTGAAGCCTTTGCAAGGTTGCTTTCAGAGACCAAGAGGAGCAGGCGGAAAAGCAGCCAGCCCTGGAGCAGGAGCAGTGCCCACCACAATGGAGAAAAACGGAGCTAGCTCTCGCAGCCACATTTCTGCCAAGAAGGTGAGAAGATCAGCCACTCCAGCAGCAGGAACGTTACCGTGACAGTTACAGGCATTACAGTGGCACACAGGACCCCAGTCATGGGCCAGGCTCTGTACGAACACACAACAAAGAAAGTCGTTTGGCCTTCGGCCAACAAGGTGTTTGGGGAGGAGGGGGGGAGGTTTAAAAATCAAGACAATGTTCACATCAAGTACTCAGTGTGATCTCCAAGGATGATGCCAGACACACCAAGGCAGCATGTGGGAGTCCCCATCTCTTCTCGAAGCGTGGCTCACACATTACACAGGGGCAGGACAGAGGCAGGATGCTCCCTATCCCATTTTGATCAGAGATTTAATATCAGAACTCCGAAGATTCCCTTCTGCCTTGCAGAAACAGAACAGCAAAATACCAGTCTGGCTCAGGGAGGACTAGGCCACATCAAAGGCGACCACCTCTGAAATCTGAACTCTAGGAAGAGGTAAGACAGGCACCTTCCACACCTGGATGCTGCTCCTCAAGGCACGTGGGGTGCGTCTACACCGGCAACTCAGGTCGACTTAAGCGTCCTTAAGTCGACCTACACAAAGCCGCATCCACACTGGGCTTTTATTAAGGCAACTTAAGCACTTCCTTAAATCAACTTAATAACAGCTTAAGTCGAGTCCAAGCCAGTGTGGACAGCTATGTCTACTGTTAAGTCGACTTAACTTTACAAGTGTAGACATAGCCACGGGTAGAACGGGCACCACAATTTGCTCCACTGATCTGAACAAGCAACGTCTTACTGCTCCAACAGCATCGGGGTCAGTATTGGAGCCCCGGGATGGAAGAGCGAGAGAGAGAACAGCACAGCGCAGAAGGGAAACCAGAAACAGTCACATTCTAGTCCACCGCTTTTTACACTCTGCTGCTCCCCTCCAGTTAAGTTACTAGCTAGCTCTTTGCCCTTTACATGCTGACTTTTCTTATTACTGTGAGATCCCAAACTACTCTGTAGAGACGTGTTTCTACACTCCTCCTTTTCCCTTGCATGATGCTCTTGAGTCCCTTGCATTCTTCCTGATCCCTTTTCAGTCCTCTCCCACGTTTCACTTTCTGGCTTTTCTTAAGACATGCTTTCACTCCCAGTGCACCACCTCGCTCCCCCACCCAACACATACCCCTCACAATCCACCCAACGGCTCCCCTCTTCCACACAGCCTCCCACGCTAGACACAGTAGACAAATGCCTTCCTCACTCCAAAGCAAAGAGTGGGTAGTAAATGTAAGATGGCAAGGGGGGGACTAAGAACACTTTCCTACGGCTTTCCCAGGGCATATCTCCTCATGGGCCAAGACCCTCAAGCAAAGAATGATCCCTGCTTTTGTCTCGTACAGCACGGGGCAAACAGCTGGCACCTAACTACATTCACACATACACCCTTGAAAGCTGCACCACTGTATAGGAGCGGCTACTCTGTTTTGTGCAAGCGAAGCGCAGCTCTTCGGCCTGTGAACATTAACCCTGGGGCTGGAGAGAGCAGCACCCAAGGCTCCACTGCAGGCCTGGGCCTGGCTTCTGGTGACACAGCCAGGAGGAGTGAGATGTGCAGCCCATCCATAAACTCCTGACTGTGTGCGCTCTCCTGGTAGTGAGAGCTGTTAGACTCACAGCTTTCAGCGCATCCTCCAGCGTTCGGAATTTGCCTTGCTTGTGTCCTGCATCCACAGCAGTTGATTTCTTAGCATTTTTCCCCGCATTCTGTTTTTTGTGATGCTGCTCAGGGGCAGGGGCTGGAGGCATCTGCTCTTTGTTCTGCTTCTTTGTTTTCTCAAACCCCAGCTCGAAGATGGTGTCTGAGGTGGTGATAGGAGCTAGAAATACGAGAAGGAGAGGAAAGTGAGGTGCTCAGCTGTGACAGCAGCGGCCACTCACGTGGAGAGATGCGTGGGGACCAAGCACCTCAGCTAAAAAAAGCGAATAAAGTCTTCAGTGAATAAAACTTCTATGCATCAGGGCCTATAGCTCCGTATGGAACTACTGTGGCCTTGGCTCGGGTCTTCAC
This sequence comes from Pelusios castaneus, assembly GCA_007922175.1. Taxonomy (NCBI): domain Eukaryota; kingdom Metazoa; phylum Chordata; order Testudines; family Pelomedusidae; genus Pelusios; species Pelusios castaneus. The sequence continues at coordinate 20,781 of ML688333.1, read as the reverse complement.
CGCAGTCAGCCTCCCTCCCTCTACGCTGAGCCGGGACAGCTCCCCCCCGTCAGTCCTTCCTCGGCTCACACTTGTAGGGAGAGGTGCGAGTCCCAAATCTCACTGTGCCCTAGGTGCACCCCAAGGGGGGCCGAGCCCCATGCCCCCACACTGAATACACCCATGTGGGGCTGACACACACCCCCACCACATACAGCCCTGGGGGGCCAAGCCCCACACCTACATACATTCCACGGGGCCCAAGACCTCCCGACATACACCCCTGGGGGCCAAGCCCCACACCCACATACACCCCTGGGGGGGCTGAGACA
>ML688332.1:14404-57539 GCA_007922175.1 Pelusios castaneus | reverse complement strand
GGATTGGGGTGTATTTCTGTGAGGCACTGGAGAAGGGCAATTGAATTAATTTTAGCCCACCCGAAGGTTACAGAAACACACCTTTGTGTTTGTCTGCATACATTCAAGTCATGTGAGATGCACAACAGGGGATATGGCATAGCAGAGTTTCATAGCTCTGCATGTTCGAAAGGGGGAGCCATGTTAGTCTATTGCAGAAAAACAACAGTGTCCTGGGCACTTTTAAAGGTAACAGATAAATCTGTAAATCTTTAAAAGTGCCACAGGACTCGTTTGTTATGTCTTTACATGTGATGTTCCAGGAAACATGCTACACTAACAGTAATGTTTAGTATGTCATGCGCATTCCAAAAACACCGTGCTGTGCATCAGGCAGTACACAGTTAGGCCTTGTACACACTGCAAAGTTATTGCGCGATAAAGCCCTTTATCGCGCAATAAGAAGCAGAGCGTACACACAGTACTTACAGTTTTTGCGCTTTAAGCCCCGTCTTCTTGCGCAAAATGTAAACCACCAAAACGAGCGTGGTTGCCCCTAACGCGGAACAGCTATTGCGCGACAGCCCATGTGTGTACGCTTCTCGCGCAATGAGAAACTTGCGGAAATGGCCCACAATTCCAATCCCTTCCCTTCTGCACTTCCGTCTGAACTCTATTCCCGTGACGTCATATTTCCCGACCTCCCCTTCTGTCCCGCGAATTTTTGAATTCCCCACTCTCCCTTCTGGCTTGCTGTTCTGTGCTTTTGCCTCTGTGTGCTCCGTTGGCAATGTCTTCGCGGCGCAGCAAACGATCTCCAGCTTGGACGACAGCTGAGGTCATGGACTTGATAGGCATCTGGGGAGAGTCCGCCGTGCAGTCACAGTTACGTGGCAGCCGGAGGAATTTTGACATTTTCGGACAAATATCTCGGTCCATGACTGAGAAGGGGTACGAGAGAGACACTCTGCAGTGCCAGGCCAAGGTGAAGGAGCTGCGGATAACTTTCCACAAAGCCAGAGAGGCCAACCGGCGCTCTGGCTCTGCTCCAGCAACATGCCGGTACTACAAGGAGTTGGAGGCGATCCTGGGTGGCGATCCCACAACCACCCCGATCTCAACCGTTGACACCTCGGCGACATCATCAGAAACTGAAAAGGCACCGGAAGGTGATGATGCTGTCGTGGACGAGGAAGCAGAGGAGGAGGAGGACGAGGAGGGTGAGAACGGAGCCACCGGCATGGGGAGCCAGGAGTTATTCAACACCCCGCCAGAGACAAGCTCCACGGATTCCTTTGGGACGCCTTCCCCTGAATTGGCCGATGGCAGCTCTGGTAAGTTAGCTTCGCGGCGCTCTCTATTCTATCAGCTACAGCTTTTTGTCTACAGGAAGATAACGGGTTGAGTTCTTCTTTTTTTGGGTATTCTTTTCTGGGCGTTACTGATGTGGCGTGTAATTACTGATATCACAGGAAAACCGCATCAATGTATGCCTGGATTGACAAGTAGTCGTCCCCTCTCAAGTCACTGAACGTCTGATCCAAATATCTCCAAATTCTTCTTTTGAAATTTGATGGTAGAGCGAGCCTTTCACCTCCACCATTGAGGGAGAATTTCCCTCTCATGCCTGCAAGCACTGCCGCGGGAACCATCGCAGCGCACAATCCGGCAGCATAAGGTCCCGGCTGGAAGTTAACCACATGTAGGAGATGCATTCTCGCTTGCGGAGGCACTCTTAGCAGTGTGATGTCGGCTTCTATTCCTGCCATCTCTGGAACAGGAGCAGAGCAAGCAGTGGCAATAGTCGACTGTCCCGTGGACCGACTTGCAGCAACCCGTACCTCGTATTGTATAATTTTAAAATGCCCCCCAGTTTGTCCTAGCGGGAGTAGGCGAGGAATGTGTAGGGAGAACATCAGTCTTTGAACCTGGCCAATATTTAAACAATAGCAGCATTCACACTGTTTCATATGTTCGCAGGAACGACCTTCGATGGACACTGTACAGCTGCCGGTGACCGTCTGAGAAAGATAAGGCGGAGGCCTCGCAGGAGCAAGGAAGATATATTCAAAGACCTCATGGATTCCCAGGAGGCCTCCGCAAGGGAGACAAGACAATGGAGGATGCAGTGCAGGCAGGACAGGAGAGAGAGCAGCGTGAGGCGGGAGAAGCAGAAGGATGCCCTAATAGGCATTCTTCACGAGCAGACAAACCTCCTCAAGACTGTGGTCGGTCTGCTCCAGGCTCGCCCCCCACCCCCCCCTCAGCCTACTCTGCCTTTCCCTCCACCCACACAACATTCTCCACCCAAACAGTACATAGAACACCATGGGCACCCATGGTATAACGTTACCTCAACCCCTCCCCCAACATATGTCGTGGAGTCCCGCACCTACACACATCTTTAGACCCCCCTCCCCCTACAGCTATGTTCTCATTTCTGTTAATCAAATAAAGTTTGAGCACTGTTCATCAAATCTATGTTTTATTTATTTTCATTTCAACCATGCCCTTAACGATTGCATATCAGGGAAAACAAGAAAAAAAAATATCCAGTAATACTCCTAGAGTATCTAAACTTAACATTAACATATTAATAACATACAGTACAGAATAGAAAAGGCAGCCCTTCACTCATTTTTAGCAAAATGGTTCTTCAGCGCCTCCCTTATGCGCACCGCCCTTAGCTGCGTCCCCCGGATACCCCTGGTGTCAGGTTGCTGGTAGGCATGTTCCAGGCGTTCTGCCTCCCCGGTCCACGCGTGAATAAATCTCTCCCCCCGGTTTTCACATATATTGTGAAGGACACAACACGCTGAAATCACAATAGGTATGTTGTCCTCGTGTAGGTCGAGCCTGCCATACAGCGATCTCCACCGCGCTTTTAAACGGCCAAAGGCACACTCCACAACCATTCTACACCTGCTTATCTGGTAATTAAATCGCTCCTTGGCAGGGTCCAACTTCCCGGTAAAAGGCTTCATAAGCCATGGCATCAGTGGATAGGCGAGGTCCCCAAGGATAACTACGGGCATCTTTACACCCTCCACTGTCATTTTTTCGTCGGGAAAAAAGGTTCCCGCATGCAGCCTTCTGAACAGTCCAGAGTTTCTGAATATCCGTGCATCGTGCACCTTTCCTGACCATCCCGCATTTATGTCCGTGAACCGACCATGGTGCCTGAAGAACCATGGAAAAGTATCCCTTCCGATTGATGTACTCGGAGGCGAGATGGTCTGGCGCGAGAATAGGGATGTGAGTCCCATCTATTGCACCCCCACAGTTTGGGAAGCCCAACTCATGAAATCCGTCGATGATCTCCCTCACGTTCCCCAGGGTCACAGTCCTCCTTAGCAAAATACGGTTGATGGCTCTGCACACTTGTGACAGTGCCACACCAACGGTCGAGCGTCCGACCCCGAACTGGTTTGCGACCGAGCGGTAGCAGTCCGGAGTCGCCAGTTTCCAGAGGGCAATAGCCACACACTTCTCCATGGAGATTGCTGATCTCATCCTCGTGTCCTTGCACCGCAGGGCAGGGGCAAGCTCATGGCAGAGTTCCATAAATGTGGCTCTCCGCATTCTGAAGTTCTGTAGCCACTGCTCATCATCCCACAGCTGGAGAATGATTCGGTCCCACCAGTCTGTGCTTGTGTGCCTGGACCAAACACGGCGGTTCTGGCTGAGCAGCTGGTCCGCGAAACTGATCATAATATCAGTTCTGCTCTCAAGGCTGTCAGTCTCCGAACTGGAGTCATCCGAGTCCTGCTCTGAGTCAGAGCCAAAGGCATACTGCAGCAGAATCTGGGCTGTGTTCACAATGCTGAAGGCAGCATTCAAGATCACAGCTGAATCAATGATGATTCTTAAAAGGCAGTGACGGAAAGACGGTTGCTCCAGTTTGAAATTCGCGCCCGTTGCTATTGGCGACTGCTGGGTAGCATCCGTAGCAGAATGCACCACGGGAAATGATATCAGGGACTGTGGGATAGGTACGCACAGTTCAATTTGTTTTCCTGGAGGACTGCGAGAAGAAGGGGGGGCCCTTGTTACATTACAGCCTGCCGAGTGTGTACGCGGTCTCGCGCAACACCAACCACGGTAAAGTTAACGCGCAATAAGGTTATTGCGCGATAGCAATGCTAGTGTGTACATAGCCTTACACTGTAAGGGTTAACATGAATGATAAGCAGATTTCCCTGCGAGGGTGTATGTGGGGTGAAGCATGTCACATTGGTATGAAGAGTTCTTATATCAAAGCTTGTCTAAACATGCATGTTTGATGATTTTAACACTGCCAGTTTCCACCAGTCTGTTCCAGGGCAGCTACCCTTGGGCCAGAGAATCTTGAGCCATGCCAGACCTGGTTGGAGAAGGGGCTGCAGCTGAGAGGAATCAGGCCATTTACAGCCAAGAACAGATGCAGCCAGGGGAACAGGCAATTTCAGAAGGCTGAAGTGAAACTTGAGAGTGTGAGAGATTCCTGCATGGGAAACCCTGAGATGGGAAGAATTCCTCCATTCCAAGGAAACAAAGGGGGGAAACTGATATAAGGGATTGCCCTGAGTCCTACCATTGGAGGTCATTTACTGATGTAAAGATGCCTCTGACAGTCTAGTTCATTTGCACACAGGAAAGGGAAGAAGAGATATATCTGGTTAAACTTCAAACTGTTTGATGAAGTGGGATTTTCTCCCATGAAAGTTCATGCCATAAATAAATTTGTTAGTCTTTAAAAGTGCCACAGGACTCCTTGCTTGTTTTGCCGACTTAGACTAAGATGGCTACCCCTTTGGATCTTGTTCAACTGTATCTGCAGGAGGTCTCAGGGAGGACTGATGGGGACCTCTAAGTAATCCACTCCAGTGCTCTCCATCAAAGCAGGACTAAGTCATAACAGGACCATCCCTGAGAGGTATTTGTCTAACCCGTTATGAACAACCACCAATGACACAGATTTCAGTCTCCCTAGGTGATGCACTCCAGTGCTTCACTGCCTTGTTAGAAAGATTTTCATAATATCCAACCTACACCATTGCTTCTTGTCTTCTCCACAGAGGTGAAGGAGAGCAACTTTTCACCCTCCTTCTTGTAACAACCTTTCATAGGCTTCAACCTGTTACTATGGCCCCCGCCAGTTGAGCTCTTCTCCAGACCAAATAACTACAAATTGTTCAACCTCCCCAGAAAGCTGATGTTACCTGGACCTTCAATTCTTTGTGCAGTGCCCCTCTGGATTTTCCCCAATTCTTTCATTTCTTTCCTCCGACGTGGCCCCAAGAACTGGACACAGGACCCCTGCGGAGGCTGGTGTAGAGTGAAAGCTTTGCTTCCCGTGTCTTGCTCACAAACTGTTAATACATCCCACATGTTATTTTGGAGTTTGGTTTTCCCTAAAAATTTACTGATTGTTTTTGCACAGTGCCAACTCCTAGGCAAGACTGTACATGATGAAAAGGGGCGCCTTGGACAGCAGAGGATTAGCAATGGGGAAGCCGTGGCTATAGTGTATATGGGCAATATTTCATGTATCCTTCCTAGTGATCTCTAGAGGGCAGCTGATCATAGGGCATGGCAAACAGAAAGTAATAAATTGTAAACCTCTGATTTCTGTTACCAATGTTCCTAAATGATTCAGGGTCAAACTTGGGGTGAAAAATTTCAGCCGAAGTATGACAAAATTCAGGTAAATCCCTCTATTACAGCCAGTTTTCAGATTTACAACGTAACCCTCAAGACGTTGAGTAATGTGATTTCATTCCTGTTCGCAATACTTTTGCAGGAGATCAATTAAAAAACAAAACCCTAAAAAGCCTTTTTCAGAAATATAGTTGTATGAGTCACAAATATGCAATGTTTTGGCCTTATGAACAACAAAGCTGTGGTCGTAAAAAATTGTTCACACTGGTGTCAAATTGCAAAGAGACCTTATTGTGTACTTAAGGAGCCAATTACGCTACAAAGGGACAGAAAACTTTTTTTTTTCTAGAAGGTTTTGCATTCAGAAATGCGGATATTTTTATTCTTCACTAAAGCTGAAAGACGCCTAAGGGAGGATGGAGCTCCATTCTCATAGCAGTACCATGGTGGTTGGGGGGTTATGGGGTCCATTTCTACCCTTTGAAAATCCCAACCAAAGATGTGTATAGCACATTGTTGTATCTGCATTTAATCTAAGGAGCAGCCTGAACTGCCTGATTTCAGAAAGGCCTGAGAAGGGGCAGTGAGCTAACTTAACTTGAGAGCTTCAGAACTCACAAAGGAGCCTAAGTCTCATGGCCTTCCTATGAGGTCTAGGCTGCTAAGCTTTGGTGATTAAGTGAATTTTGAAAATGGAACTTAAGCTCCTAGATCACTTAGGTTATTTTAAACATGTTACCTGGAGTGATAGAGTGAGCTTATGGGACTGGGCACCCATATGCTTGTCAGAAAGGAAAAGTGAAGGTTTGGGTAGAAATAATGTCACATCAGCACACTCTGGTGACTTTTCAAAAGTGAATGGGAATTCAGTGTCTAAATCACTTATACAGAACTTAAAAACCTCAGCTGTGAGATCTAGAATTGGTGCATTATTTCTTGACAGAAACTGTGCTATGCCCCCAACAAAGAGAGATTTCTTTCAGGATTAGAAGTTTCTTCCCTCTCCAGGCTTTTCCCTTTCAGACCTGAAGTTTGACTCTAATTTATTTTTACAAAACTCTCAAGTAAATACCAGCTTTCCCTTGCCTATTCCATTCCCCACAGCAGATGTACCTCAGGGGACTGCATCTGTCACCAGAAGGATATATAACAAATCAGAAAAAACATTCTCCATGTGACTGAGAGGAAGAGGCCTGGGTCACATTCCCAGACAGGGAACCTTCTGGGTATTGGGAACATTGTAGTACATGAACACAATGGAAGGAGAAGGTGGACTGAATAGCCTGGATCCTGGGCCCTGAATGGCAGAGTGAGGCGACACCAGAGACTCCAGCTGCTAACAGACCGGCCTTAGAGGTACATCAGCCTTCTTTTCTCCTCCTTGAAGCTTGAGGATTTTAAAGCAATCTCAGCTTGTCAGATAGCTTCTCCCACAGCAATCCAAGGAGAGTGAGCTGATGCTCCCTCTCCAACTCCCAAAGCAAAGCAAAATGATTGAATTTGGAAACAGACAACACCTATCAGATCACTGTTCTCCTAGCTCCTTATCTGGCTCCATCACCGTGGGATCTGGTGCCTCACTGTCTTGCATGGATCAATTCTCCCTCTTCCCGGGGCTGTGCAGTTATCCTTGTTTCACAGATGAGGGTCTGGCACACAGAGGAGCAGATTAATGGAGGTATTTCAACTCCCAAAGACAGACACCCCGGTAGGATTTGAAATCCATGTGTGTTTAGCCTCTCACCCTTCTCAGGCACCTGTCTCATTTTTGGTACCGATGGGCTTTTGACAATTTGACCTGAAAGTCATATACAAAGACATTTGAGAGGGTATGTGAGGTGATGTTAAATCAGAGCAGATATTTGCATCTGTGCTGAGTGTGAAGGGAGGAGACGTTGCCTATGAGGAGCTTTGGCAGAATTAGGGGAAGGAGGTTCCCATTTTGACAACTAATATAGAATGGGGGTGTTCAATTTTTAAGAATTTGAATTTTTACTCCCTACACAGGCACAAGGCCAGTGACACCATCCCTGCAGGTGAAAGACACCAGGAGAGGTTGCATGAACTCCCACTGTTACTGACATTTTAGGTAGGTGGTTTCTGTGGGTCAGGTGATATCAAGTTTCATCGACCTCTGTTGATTGAGGTTAAGGAGACTTAAGTCGACCTAAACAAAGCCGCATCCACACTGGGCTTTTATTAAGTCGACTTAAGCCCTTCCTTAAGTCGACTTAATAAGAGCTTAAGTCGACTTAATAACACCTCCTCTGAGCTCGACTTAAGCCTTAAATTGACTTCTTAAGTTGACTTAAATGAATGTGGATGGGGATTAGTGCTAAATCGACCTTATTAAGTTGAGTTAAAGCCAACGTGGATGGGGATTAGTGCTAAATCGACCTTATTAAGTTGACTTAAAGCCAATGTGGATGGGGATTAGTGCTAAATCGACCTTATTAAGTTGACTTAAAGCCCTTAAGTCGACTTAACAAGGTTGACTTAAGTCGACTTAAAGTATTGCCACTGTGTTAGGTCGACTTAACAAGGTTGACTTAAAGTTGACCTTCTTAAGTCGACTTAAAGTCGACATAACTTTGCTAGTGTAGACATAGCCTATGAGCTGGTTGCCCAGCCATTTAATACCTTAACCTTAGATTGTTCCTTTGTTTCAGACCTTCTAATAATACAATCCTGACTCATTTCACAAAAGGAACTCTGATCTGTGAAGGACATAACAGTATGTGACTATTTGAACCAATATCTGTATTACTGTGCTCTTGTAACAGAGCCCCATCATGTCATATATGAATGCACTGGTGCCACTACTTATCTTTGCAGAGAGTCTAACATTTAATGGAAACTGCAGCCTGCTCAGATAAATTCTGTCCCAGACATCTTTAGATGTCATTTCCTCTCCCTGACCTCTAAAATTCATTCAGATATTGTTCTGGTAGCCAGCAGACAGAGACAATAAATATAATATTGATTTATTATGAAGGCAATTTTGTTAATTTATATCACAGAGTGGATTTCTTTCCTGTGAACACACACCATGGCGGATCTTGAACAGGGAAATCGAACATTTATCACAGAATTCATCCTTCTGGGATTTGGGAACATCCCTGAATTGCAATTCCTTCTTTTCTTCCTGTTTCTAGTGATCTACATTGCAACTGTAGCTGTTAATATCCTCATCGTTGTGTTAGTTGTAGCTGATCAGCACCTTCACACCCCCATGTACTTCTTCCTGGGGAACTTGTCCAGCTTGGAGACCTGCTACAGCTCCACCATCCTGCCGAGCATGCTGGCTGGCCTCCTGACTGACAAGAACACTATTTCAGTTAGTGGGTGTATCACACAATATCATTTCTTTGGTATTATGCTTGCTACAGAATGTCTTCTTCTTTCGGTGATGTCTTATGACCGATATTTAGCCATAGTCAAACCACTTCATTATGCAGTCCGAATGGGTGTCAGGTCTTGCCTCCAGCTTGCAGGTGGCTCTTGGATATGTGGCTTCCTAGGTAATAGCATAACAATGGTGTTGATATCACAGTTAACTTTCTGTGGGCCCAATGATATTGATCATTTCTTTTGTGACCTTATCCCCCTTATAAAACTCTCCTGCAATGACCCTCAGCTGATGGAAATGTTGACTTTCACACTCAGCTTTGTTTTCGTACTGGTCCCATTCCTATTAACTATGATGTCCTATATCTCCATCATCACCACCATTCTGAGAATCCCTTCAACCATTGGGAGGCAAAAGGCCTTTTCCACCTGCTCCTCCCACCTCATTGTGGTTTCCATTTATTATGGAACTCTCCTAATGGTCTATTTGTTCCCAACATCCCACACACTGCAAGACTTCAAGAAAGTTCTTGCTCTTGTCTACACTGTCCTGACCCCCCTGGTCAATCCCCTTATCTACAGCCTGAGAAACAAAGAGGTGAAGGAGGCCCTGAGAAAAGCATTCAGGAAATTCATGTTAGAACAATGCTCGTTGATCAGATGCCTTAGGTAAAAATAAAATAAATGTTCTAGACACTAGCTTAAGTCCTGAGACAAACTTCATTGGGTTGTGCATCAGGCTTTTAGAGTCACAGACAGGGTAGGAAGTAGAGATGGACAGAGCTCTTGGAATCCATGACTCATACTTGTATTGGCCTTTATCAGATGCTACAACTGGTGAGAGATTAGAGCTGGTGCCTGCTCAAAGTTCATCCAGTAAGGAAATATTGTGTGAAGTGTGATGGTGCAAGCAAACAGACTCAGCTGGGAATCTGAGCCTCCATCTTTGTGGGGAGAGAGATTAAGATACACACACACACGTCAATCTATTATACAAATATGTGGTTGTAATATCAGATTTAGAAAATTGTGTAGTTAATACTAGTTTCTTGTAGTGTTTTTCACTTCCAGACATCTTTCCAAAGAGACAGGAATCAAAAGGAAATTTTCCAACCTATGCTACAGATGCCAGCCAACGCCTACTACTGGCCCATTCTCAACAATGACATAAGGCCAGTTTCTCAAGATACTTAGGTACCCAGTGGGATTTTTCAGTGGTATCTGGGCACTTGGGCTGCCACATGGGTTCCTGCAGGCGAGTTCAGGCAAAGGAACACTTCCCTCCTCTGGATTCGTGCATTGTTTTGGGGTCTCAGTGCTCAGCTGATGTAAAACTGTGGAGCACATGTCCAGGGACAGAAACACAGAGGCATATAGCCCTATGATGCCCTGCACCCCTATATTTACCCTTATAGTGCAATTGTGTATTGTGTAATGCAAAGAATGTCACTTAAGATGTTTTTGGAATGCTCATGACATATTGAACATCATTGTTATAGTAATTTGTTTGTTGCAATTTCCTGTCTATGTTTATGAGACTTTACTATGGAATATACCAAAAGAAGTGTCCTCATGGCTTGAAACCTCCCCAGCCAAAAATCTCCAGGATCAGAGGGATAGTTCTCACCTCATCAGAGCAAGTATAGGACAAACCGATCTCAGCTATCCAGGAACAAAGGACTGGCCTGGACATCAACAAAGATTCTTTGGAGTTAGCCACCCGTCTTCCGTGGGGCAGCTTGGAAGGTGTGGATGAAACCACATAAGGACATTGTTTGTCACCTGACCCTAGTGTGGGGCGTGCAGACATCCAGAGGGAAAAAGAACATTTTTAAAAAGGAGACATTTGCCGTGCTCTTTCTCTCTTCCACCTTCATCTACAACCACCATCAAGCAACTGAAGAGAAACCAGCCAGCCTATGGTGAGAATTACGTAAATTTGTAAGGCTGCTGAAAGTGTTAAGCTATCTTTACAATGCATTCTCCTTTTGTTCTTGCTTGACCAAATCTCACTTTTTACACTTTGATTTATAATCATTTAAAATTCTTGTATAGGTAACAAATTGGTTTGCATATTTTACTTAAAGCGTCCTACTGATTTGAAGTGTGTTTCACACTCCACGTGGAATAAGGCAGCTGGTGCATATCAATTTCTTTCTTAAACCAATGAACTTACATGAGCTTACATTGCTCAATGGGCTTTATTGAACATTGTGAGATGGCAGTTCCTAGGGTTGGATCTGGGAGTGGGGTATTTGTTGGAGCAATTCTGCTGCCAACCCAAAGAGTGGCTGTCTAGAAGCACTCATTCACTTTGTTTGGAGCTGCTTACATGCTGGAGGTTGAGGGTGAACAGCCCAGGAGTGGAGGTTCTCACAGCAGAGCAGAGTAAGATGGGCTCCAGGGTTGCATCTACACTTACAAATTAAGTTGACTTAAGGAGGCTTAAGTCGACTTAAACTACTTTGCATCCACGGTGAGCTTTCCTTAAGTCGACTTAAGGAAAAGTTAATTTGACTTAATTACACCTCCTTTTAGGTCTACTTAACGCTTAAGTCGACCTCCATGGCCTCCAGACCCTCCCTCCCAGAGTTCCTGGCACAGGAAGAGCCTGCCCTGGCCAACCACAGGGCAGGACTCACCCCTGACCACCCTGCTGCTCATAGTTGGCCAGACCTGCTGCCTGGGAGCATGGCAGAGCAGAGCCAGAGCCACAGGTGGGCCCCATCCTGGAGCCACCAGGAAATCCTGGATCTGCTGTACATATGGGGGGATGAGGCAGTCAGCTCTTAGTTCCGAGGCAGCCATCGCAACCGGGAGGTGTATGCCTCCATCTCCCAGGCCCTGGCTGCCAAGGGCCACACCCGGGACACCCAGCATGTCCAGGTGAAAATCAAGGACCTGCGGCAGGGGTACCAGAATGCCCGAGAGGTGACGCTCCAGACGAGAGCAGACCCCACCACCAGCTGCCGCTGTTACCACCAGCTGCATGCCTTTCTGGGGCAGCAGAGCGACAGCCTGCCAGCCCACACCGTCGACTCTGCCGAGCCCCACTCCTTCAATGACGACCAAGAGGAGGGCTCGCGGGACGAGACTGAGGTGCTGGAGCAGCGAGAGGCCAGCACCCAGCAGGAGCTGGAGGGCACCTCACCAGCCCCGAGCCAGCTGCCATCCCTGAGCTGATCCCTGCCCCGATGGTGGACACTTCCACCAAGGAGGAGGAGGAGCAGGTTCCTCCCACCAAAGAAGACCCAGGTGAGGGGGCATTGTGCTAGATACCTGCCGCACCTGCTGGTGAGTGCTCTCTCTCTCCCTCACTCCCTGTGGGCAGGGCTGGGTATGCCTGTGGGATAGGGACTGCAGGGGGATATGGCCCAGGGCCATGCAGGGTTGGGGGGAAGGTGCTCCCACAGAGGCAGAGGGGCTGGGAGCAAGTGTGGGGTGGGGAACCCGGAGGCGAGCGGTACAGTGACATGTCTGGAGTTGGGGTGGGGACACCGTAGGTGGGAGCACCAAGGCCAGACAGCATGTGCCTGACACCAGTGGCACATGCCTCAGGAGAGACCCCCGAGGCAGGGCTGCCTGAAGCTCACTACCATGGGCCCTGCACCCAACCTGCGCAGCACAGCACACTGGCATGTCCCAAGGGGTGCCTGTCCCGAAGGACAGGGAGTGGGAAGCAGAGGGCTGGTCAGGGGACAGCAGCTGCTGTCAGACTGCACACTGCACCAACTAATGGGAGGGACTCTCTTCTTTGCTTCTCCGCAGCAACCCCTATACTCTTGATATGTGGCACTCACGATGCCCCACCAGCCCTGATCACGAGAAGGAGGGTGCATCACTCATGGGATGAGCTCCTCGAAGACCTGGTCCATATCAGATAGCGGACCAAGGCACGCCTGGTGGTGTGGCCGGAGCAGGAGGATGCCCACTGGAGAGTCGAGCAGGGGCTGCAGAAGGGCAAGCAGAAGCTGCTCGAGCGCATGCTCGACCTCATGGAGCACCTGGAGGAGTGCATATTCCCTCGGGGCCCCACCCTGCACCTCAGAGGCAGCCCTCCTTGCTGGTGGGCCAAGACATGGGGCGGACGTCTGCAAGCCCGGGACCTGCCTTCCGGAGGCCACTACCGCCGGCCCCTCCCCCAACCATCTTCACTGCCTCCAACCCCCCTCCCTCCCTCCCTGACCCTCTTCACTCCCCCCAAACCTCCCAACCCCCACAGTTCCCAACCCCCCCTTTCCTCATCTAAATAAAAACCCTGAACACTATTATACATTGTGTCATGCTTTTTATTGGTGTGGGGACAGTGGGGGAGACTGGTGCATTTGGGGGGGGCAGGCATGGGCGGGTGGTGGAGGTGACAGGGCCTGGTAGCTGCAGGCAGGACAGGAGGGTCCTCCAGCGAGTCTTCAAGCGTCCAAAGGCATGCTCGATGACCCTACCAGTTGAGTCTCCAATTGAAGAGGTCCCTGCTGTCATCCATCTGGCCTATGTATGGCTTCATCAGCCAGGGGACCAAGGAGTAGGCGGCATCCCCGAGGATCAGGACTGGCACCTGCACATCCTCGATGGTGATGGTGTGGTCAGGGAAGAAGGTGCCCGCCTGCATGTGCCTGTACAGGGCGGAGTTGTGCAAGATCCATGCATCGTGCGCCTTCCCCGGCCAGCCCACGCAGATGTTCTGGAAGATTCCGTGGTGGTCCACGAGGGCCTGCAGGACCACAGAGTAGTATCCCTTTCACTTGACATAGTCCCTGGTGCGGTGTTCCGGGGCTCAGATGGGGATGTATGTTGCGTCCACAATGCCCCCACAGTTGGGGAAGCCGAGTCCGGCGAGGCCGTCTGAGTTCATGCAGGTTGCCTGGGGTGAGGAGGCAGGCTAGCAGGACCCGATTGATTGCCCTGCACACCTGCATGATGGCAGTCCCCACGGTGGCCTTCCCGATGCCAAACTGCTGGGCCACGGAGTGGTAGGAGTCTGGGGTTGCCAGCTTCCTCATAGCGATGGCCACTCATTTGTCTATGGGCAGGGCAGGTGGAAGTCGGGTGTCCACACCGTGCAGAACCGGGGTGAGCTTGCGGACCAGCTCGAGGAAGGTCTGCTTGCTCATCCTAAATCTCTGCAGCCACAGGTCGTTTTCCCAGGTGGTCAGGACGATCCACTCCCACCAGTTGCTGCTGGCCTCATGTGCCCAGAAGCAACGAAGCACAGAGCACACTTCTGTGAGCACAGCAGCTTGCTGGGGCAGCAAGCTAGGGGGCAGGCTGTCGTCTTGCTCGGCGCTTGCAGGTGCCAGACAGGCCTGTTCCACAGCCAAAGAAGCCTTACCACTAGCTGGCAGGTGTCGTGCAGCTGCCTGGCAAAGTGCAGAAGAGGCTGGTCCATGACCTGCTCAGGCTCCAGGTTGCCAGGCACAGTGGGAAGGGGCTGAGCTCACTTCCTCTTTTGAAAGCGTGGCCAGGGATGGGGGGGAGACCTTCTTTGCTGCCACACCACACATTTCCCACAATGCACCCTTCCAACCCCCCCAAGTCAACTTCAGAGTCTAGTGTAGACTTTCTAAGTTGACTTAATAAAATTGACTTAAATTTGACTTAATAAAGTTGACTTAATCAAGTTGACTTAACTTTCTAAGTGTAGACATAGCCCAGGAGCGGGGGATTGGAGTGACGTAGCAGTTGACCAGGGGAATATCACAGGCCCTTTTACTCTAACTATTTAGGCAGCAGGGTTGCCCTGAGCTCAGCAGGGGGGTTTGTGGCTTCTGTGGGAGAGCAGATTCTGGGATTCAGATGCGTAAAGTCGAAGCTTTGTGAGTCTAGCCCTAGTCCCACATCTTTATCCTCATCTGACAGCTGGGAAAACTAAAGGCTAGTCTTCACTGATGGTGGAAAAATCAATGCTGTCACATCAACCTTCCCAAGTGATTGATCAGGTCTGTGAAGATCCACTCAGTTAAACAGGAAGCCGATCTATTACCACCACTCAGGCAAGTGGAGTGGTACTGAGTTAAAAGGAGGTCCTTCCCTTCAATTCAGCACAATGGACAAGCGGGGTGTTAGGCAGTAAACTTAGATACGCCAAGTTATTTTAAGTATCTTGGATATGTATGTTTAATTTTGTAGCCTTTGCTTATATCTATGCTTAGCTTGTATGCATATATCTTATTATATATATATATATGTTTAAAAAATCCAGATTTTATAAGAGTATACTTAGCATAAGAAGATAAGTTAGCAAAACTTCTATATTAATAGCTGAAATGCAAAAACCCTACAGGCCTCATTGTAAAATTTTCCTCGATGAATCTGTATGTAACAGCTTTGCAGGTGGGTGTAGGTGAGAAGTTAAAATAGGTTACATTTATCAAAGGATAGGTCTTGTTTTCCTGTGATCAGGCAATATCAGATCCTAATATAAAATAGGTGAAAGGTGAATAACAACTTTAAGCGAGGCATTTGACATTTCGATAGAACACCACAAAACCCACAAAATTTGTAAACAAGTAAGGGGAAAGGTGACATGGAATATTCTTGTAGGGAAAATACATCAATTATATGCATGATCCCCTTACCCTATAATCTGAAGGTACCCCGACAATTTCTGGGGTAAAGATCCATATATGGGTAAGGAAGAATGAAAGCATTTAGTTTATTTTTAGAGGGGTATAAAGGTATAGAATCTGTAATGTAAGAAAAATGGTATTTAAGATCCTAGAATTTGGTAAGCTATGAAGCTTCCACATGTTTCACTCTGAAACCATCTTGCTCGAGCCAAGAATCTTCAAAGACCCACAGCTTATTCTTTTGCTTTATTATTTTACTTAAGTTTTAGTTAAGTTTGTTAAAGGTTATTAAAGCCTACACTCCTCATCGCAACATCTTTATCCTAGGGGAGTATAGGTATAAGCTACTTATTGTTTTATAGTATGTATAGTTTGGTTTTAATTTGTTAATTGTATAAGGTTTTGTATAAGACTTTGTTTAAGTATATTTTATTGTATTTTATCAACTAATACTTTTATTACTTTTATGCTTATGCTTTTGGCAATAAAGAAGTGTTATAAAATGTTTTAAGAATCCTTTGTAATTCTAATAGTTCCTCTGGGGAGTCCTTAGTTTGTAATTTCATCTGTGGTCGAATTAGGACTAGAACCTACTTCTGTGACAACTAAGTAAATCATCATAACAAGTATATAAAATTCCAAATGTATCCTCTAAAGCCACATTCTACTCCAGTGCCGTGTCTTCTCCACTATGTCCACTAGTAATTGACAATAGCATCTACGCATCTTAGGTCCTCAACTCCCATTCACTGGCCAAAGACTAACGTCACTTTTTATGGGAAAGCACAGCCTGCATTCATAACCAAACCAACGTTCAGAAAATTTCTTCCACTCCCAGGGGATCTTTTCCAACTCCTTCCTTCTTGCTTTTACCAGCTGCAGAGGCAAAAGTCTCACTGCAATGAAGGGGCATTTGGGGCAACAGAGAATCAGGAGCGGAGCAGCATCTGGGGACACAACGCAGTTGGGAGACCTGTCTGTGGCCGGTCTTTTAGGAATGTACAGTGGCTGGAGTGCGGGCGAGGGAAGCAGCTTTGGGGCATGCTGGGAAGGGACAAGGTGTTTAAGGGGGGATAGCAGTACTGAGGAGGTTGACTGGGCTCAGCAAGAGGAGCAGTGTGTTTTGGAGAGTGCTCAGCACTGGGAGGATACCTGGAGTTTGCCTGTACTGGGGCAGAAGGAGCGAGTGAGTTGGGGAAGGGGATGGTGTGGTGCGTAGGCTGATCTGGGCCTGAAGACTCTGTGACGTGAGTAGTGATAAGGCTGGGCCAGGCTCTTCTTGGCCTAGGTGCAGCCATCTTAAAGTAGTAACTGCATGCCGTTTCTGAGAATTGCTGGGGCTGGTAGCTGTTGAAAACATTTCCTGTAACCGTTGCAAGCAACTTGTGTAAGAACATAGGCCATCGTCATACTTCCTCTCAACTGTGTAGTCCAGTTATAGATGTAATAACAGCCAATCAATGCTAAAGCTAATGCAGTTTTACCAAATATGGGGGACCCTACGGCCCCAGCACAGCACCCGTCTCATGGGTATAAAGAGCAGTGGGTTTGGGTATAGCCCCTGAGAAGTCATCACGGACCGTCAGTATCTGGCTTGGCGGTGAGGTGCTGTGAACCCTTGGGTCCCCTCCCATTTGCAGTCCGCTTGGCGATCATGCTGTGGCTTCTCGCCTGGGTAAGCGCTTGATTTCCGATAAAGAGGGTTGCTCTGAGACCGTGCCTCAGTGTTTATTTCCACAGACTGGGATTCCTAAACAAACCCCTGCCTTTGGCACACCACAGATGGCTTGCACAGACCCCTGCCTTGCTGCACAGGAGTGGCAGCTGCAGCAGCATACAAGCCAGAGAATCATCACAGCAGGAAGGTGTGAGAGCATTTAGCAACAACTCAAGATAGAGGGAGGTTGCCCAGCCTGTCAAGTACTGCTGCTCTCATATGGAGCCTTTTCTCTCCCTCAGCTCACTTCCTCTCACATGGCTGTGTGCACCCCTCCTGACTGACCTTCCTGCATTTTTCAAAAACTCCCTGGGATTCACTCCTATCTCCTACCAACATTTGGATCTGTTTGGTAACTTCCCACTTCCCCTATCTCATCACGGAGGGAGAAGCAGGCTAAGGCATCATAAGGCAGCCAGCTCCCATCCTGTGCACACAGCAGCTCATGCTGGTCTGGGAGGAAACAAGATGGGGGACTCAAACAGGAAGCTAGTGATTAACAGATCACAGTGATGAGCATGGAGGTCTGGGGGAGGACGGGCATGGAGCAGGGGTGGAGTGTGGGTGGGGCCTGGGTGTGGAAGAAGCAGAACAAGGAGCTCGCCTTCCTTAGGGTAGCCTCAAGAACCACCCATGTGAGTGACCAAGAGATTTTAGTAGCTGTTACAATAATGGGAAAGTTATAGTGAAAAATGGTCAGGGAAGGAAAAACATTGGAAGGATGAGATACGGGCAATAATTTAGGAGAAATATGCACTAAGTGGCAGCACCTATTGAATATTAATAAAGGGGCCATGCAATTGTGTTATAACAAGCCACCTCCTTGGACAGGCATCAATCAAAACTTTGAGCTGGGGTTTCAACAGGATTTCAAATAACTTTTCCTATAGAATCATTAGGTTTAAAAAAGGCATAGTTATGTGAGTCCCATGGTACAAGTCCCACTGGGCATTGTTAGCCACAAAGCTTTCCAGACACTATATTAACCAAGTGGAAGAAAGGTTGAGGTGAGATCGTACGAAACACCGAACGCTGATCTAGAGGCAGCATTGACACTTTGTAAATCGAAGGGCAGCCCCTTTCCAAAAGATAGATCAAGGGTTCTGCTCATCACTTCAAGTAACTTGAGAAAATCCAACTTCTGCAGAAATAAAGAGAGAGAAGAACCTCAACTAAAGACCCTGAGTCTTGGCATCAAACCCAAAGAAGTAGGAGCTTATTTCTTCAAGTTAGGACTGCCCTGGGGTTACAGGTGAGCACCAACTTCCTGACAACATTTCTATTCCACCTTCCAGACAGGGGCTTGAATGTTCTTTGTGAGGATTTCGGGGATGGGACAGGTAAGGTGACATCTTTTATTGGACCACCTTCTGTGGGTGAACGAAAGAAGATTGAGCTACACTGGGCTCTTCTTCAGGTGACTGTTAACAGTTTTAGAGTCCCCTTCCTACATCAATGCCACTTGTCCTTTATATCAGCATTTAATAGTAATGTACCTTGAGATCCAGGTCGTGTGGCAGGTTCTCAGTTACTGAGCTACCCTCCTTCCAAAAAAAGCTCCCACAGATTTACACCAGCTGATAATCTGGGTCAGGATGTGTCCCACTGTGTGGCAAGTCATGATAAGAGTCTTACGAGTTTGGATCACACATGCCACATTCTTTCTAGACCCCAAGTTCAGGAACACTTTCCCCTCCCCCTAGACTCTCATTCCTGTATAATCATCCCATAATTGTTCCCAACTGTGTAGGCTTACTCCCTGGTTAGGGCTGCCCATCAGTCTGGTTCTGCTCCTTCCTAAGACCCATGCTGCAAAGAGATGGTTTTTATTATTGCTTCAAAGTGAATGTCAAAAAACAGGAAAGGCATTGCCAGTCCCTTTCCACATCACCATCACCATCCCATGAACTAATAACCTGTGCAACAAATGCATCTTGTGAGGGGTGAAAAATGATCCTTTTGATACAGGACATTGAAATGCTGACTACACCAACAGATATAATTAGACTGTTTTCCACTGCAGTAGAACCTCAGGGTTATGAAATGACTGGTTAACCACACACCTCATTTGGAACCAACAGTCGGCAATCAGGCAGCAGCAGAGACAGAGAGGGAAAAAAAGTGAATAGAGTACCGTATTGTATTGGCAAGGAAAGAAAAAAAACTTTCTGTGCTTGTTTTATTAAAATTAAGATGGTTAAAAGCAGCATTATTATTCTGCCTAATCAAGTTTCAAACCTGTCAGTATTCAGTTGTAAATTTTTGAAAGAGCAAACATATCAATTATCCTGCTATTGCAACAGAGAATCGGTGCATAAGGACACTAGACTGCCCTGGTAAACTCGGTGCAAGATTTCAGTTAACATATTTATTGATTTTCACTGCAAAGACATGATATGCTTCTAGCCATTGCCAGAAGTGAAATACAGCATTTAAGAATAACTGTTAAGCTCCTGCATGTCACTAGCTGGGGTACGACAGAGGACAGAGAAATGCTCTGATCTGTCGTGTCAGCATTTGGCTGCCAGTGAAGTGGACTATTGTTACTGGAGTTATTGCTCGGGTAAAGCAGAGTTTGTTTTGCATGGGTACCATTTTTTCTTCTTGAATTGAGAATGCTGCCACTGAAGTTTAAATTTGCCCTAAAGTTTCAGCCTGTTGGCTGAAGAATGAAACTTGCTGAGTACTTATGGAATTCATAAGACTTTATTAACTTTGAACACTGTTCTTCTGATTTCATTGCACAGAATCAATCTCCTCTTGTTCCTAGACTCGATCCATGGCAAACACAGGCTGGAGAAACCAAACAGCTGTCACGGAATTCATCCTCCTAGGATTCGGGGGTCTCCCTGACCTGCAAATTCTTCTCTTCCTGGTGTTTCTAGTGATCTACATCACAACCATGGCCACAAATACCCTCACTGTGGTGCTCGTTATGACTAATCCACATTTTCACACTCCCATGTACTTCTTCCTGGGGAATTTGTCTGGCTTGGAGACCTGCTACACCTCCACCATCATGCCCAGGGTGCTGGCAAGTCTCCTGAGTGGAGACAGAACCATCTCGTTCAGTGGCTGCTTCGCACAACTCTATGTCTTTGCTTTTTTGGCATCTACAGAATGCTATCTCCTAGCAGTGATGTCTTACGATCGGTATTTAGCCATATGTAAACCCCTGCACTATTCAACTCTAATGAATACCAGGTTTTGTCTCCAATTGGCTGCTGGGTCCTGGTTAAATGGTTGTTTGACTCCTGCCATCTTTGTCTTATTCCTATCACAGTTAATATTCTGTGGGCCGAATGAAATCAATAATTTTTATTGTGATACCATCCCACTGATGGAACTCTCCTGCAGTGACACACACCTGGTCATATTGCTGGATTTTATACTAGCTTGTGTACTCACCCTGCCTCCATTCCTACTAACCCTGGCATCCTATGCATGTATCATCGCCACCATCCTGAGAATGTCTTCCACCACTGGGAGGCAAAAGGCCTTTTCCACCTGCTCCTCCCACCTCATTGTGGTGACACTTTTCTATGGAACCATAATGATCGTCTACCTGCTTCCAAAACGTGAGCCACTGCAAGACCTGAACAAAGTTTTCTCTCTTTGCTACACAGTCCTGACACCCCTGGTGAATCCCCTCATCTACAACCTGAGAAACAGAGAGGTCAAGAAAGCCTTAAGCAACGCAATCAGTAAATGTGGCTTTCACAAAACCATGCGGAGACTTCGAGATAATAACATAACCTGAGGTTTTCAAACTGCCTGGTGCTGTAACAGATCATCTCCTTTACAATGAAGTGGAAAATTCCACTTGAAAATCTCAGGTCTAGTGTGAAAAATACATAGATAATTTGCAGGGAGTGTTTGGGAACATTTACAGTCCTATTCTGTGTCCATGTAACACAACATACAGGAAAGAGAGGTGGAGAACAGCTCTGTCACTCTCCATGTTCAGTACTGATACACACAGTATCATGGTATTTTTCCCCATGGTGTCAACTGAACATTCACTGTGTGTGAGGAAGGTGCACAGCATCTAAAATACAGTGCTGTCATCCTATAAAGCACAAAATCCACTAACTAGCCAATTAATCCCTGTGTGTATCCCGTTTGTTGTTTCCCTCTGTTAGATAATAAAGTCTTGTACTCAGGCAGTCTGAAACTAATAAACGTAAGAGTTGACATCATGTTTCTTCCTACAGTTACTTTTGTGCCTAAGAACACAGCTGACTATCCAGGCAGAGCACAGGTCAGTGTTGCCCGTCCAAGTGGAAGGGGAAAGGTGACCTAACAATGTTCCCATTATAGAGTGTTTAGCTGGACACCAGTTGAAGGAGGAAACAAAATTGTAACCCATTTTTATATCCTTTTAAAAAGCCATTTTAGATCCAAATGAATGTTTGAGTAATAAAAATGTTAACTCCTGGGGCAGGATATGTGTGGATGTAAACCCAGGAAATCTGCCACCTGTTAACTTTGTGCTTATTGCCATTGTACGTATATACAACACCATGAAGGCATCCTGAGACTGCTAAGAACAAATATATTCAGTGGCTGGTGGTGGGTAGTTGTGAAGTGCTTCGAGTTACTACAGAGAATTCTTTGCCAGGTGTGTGCCTGGTAGGTCTTGCCCACATGCTCAGGGTCTAACAGATCACTATATCATAACTAGGGATTTTTCTATTATGCAATTATCCCCCATTTCCCTTTCCTGCCCTTCTATTTGCTGAGCCCTCTACAGGTTCCAGAGAATCTATCCCTTCCCCCCCCCCCCCTTGCTTGCATCTGTTCTTCTTCAGAGTTCTCCCTAGCCTACCAATCTAGTCTGGCTTCAGTTTCAGTTCTGTCTTCCAAGCCTATGTCCCAGTCGCAATGTTTTATGATCGGTATTTAGCAATATGCCAACCAATATGCTATGCAGCCCTTGTGAACAGCAGCTTATTCCTCCAGCTTGCAAGTTGTACTTGGATATGTCGGTTTTTTACTATTCCCACAATCACGTTTATTTTACGATTCACTTTTCCACCTCCTCCTCTCACCTCATCGTTGTGGCTGTTTTCTATGGGACCCTGATCATTGTGTATCTCCTCCCAAAAACCATATAGGCTGAGAGACTGCAACAAAAGTGTTCTCCATCTGCTACACAATTCTGACTCTGCTGGCAATCCTTTCATCTGTAGCTTGAAAAACAAAGAGGTCAAGGAGGTGCTGAGAAAAATTGTCAGCAAATGTCTAGATTTTATGAAGATTCAAAAACCTCCATCTGTTCTGAAGTCAAAATGGTGATGAGCACAGCTCTTTAACACTCGGCTGCTATGTAACCTTTATTTCTCACTCCTTTTTTTGGTCATGTGCACTTACAACCCTTGAATAAGCAAAGATGTCAGATGATCCGGGTTTCGAGGCTCACAGTGTTTCCTAAATGTTGTCCCTCGGCACCTGCATCCTTTTGAGGACCTAGCTCTGAAACCTCAACTTCAGAAGTCAGGGGTGCACTGAGGCCTGTTGCCTGTCTGAGATTTGAGTTCCTAGTCACCTAGACCCTTCTGCACGTCATGCTGACATTTAAATACATTTTAAGATCGGGCTTTTGAGCCCTTCTGAACATTACTCCTGGTCTTTAATTTCCCTGAGGGTGGCTGATTGAATCACTGATCTTTCAGCTTAGTGGCCCATATGGCACAGGGACTTCTGCCAACTGCCAAAGGGCACAGGGGTTCACTTCCTTCCCTTGTTCCTATCCATGGCACAAGGTTCTATAGGCGCCCATTTCTCTTGCAGGCTCTTGGCTTGTGCCAACAAGACAGCAAAGATGCCCTTAGTCACTCAATGGCATCAAATGTAGAGTATAACTGCCCCTTTCCGTATACTTTATCTTCCACTCCCATCCAGCAGTCATTATACAGCATAAGAGCCTTTTCCTTTTCTCCTGTCATTAGGGATGGTCCTAGAGTGAAATGGCCCTTTCGCCTTTTATTCCCATTTGCTATTATCCAGTAGCAATTGTATTATAGTTTTCCCTTTAGTCACTTCTATGTAGAAGTAAGATTGGTTAAGCTTTCTTGGTGACCCTTCCACCCTAGCAAAATCCCTCGTATAGAGGTGGGTATCCTAACCCCCGCTCCCCCAAAAAATGTTCTCATTAGTTTCATTTGCTTCATTCTGGGAATCTATCTGGGTAAGCTATACAAGCAAAAGCACTTTTGTGCTGGTAGAAGACATGTCTATGATAGGAAGTCTTGCTAGTATAGCTCTATCAATGTCATAGACTCAAAGGCTATGTCTACACTTGCAAAATAAGTCGACTTAAGGAGGCTTAAGTCGACTTAAATTAAGCCATGTCCATGCCTGGCTTTCTTTAAGTCGGCTTAAGCAGCTCCATAAGTCGACTTATTTACTACCGGCTTTTAAGTTGACTTAACACTTAGGTCGACTCGTTAAGTCGACTTAAGTCCAGTGTAGACACGCTAAGTCGACTTAGTGGCCTCTAGACCTTCCTCCCAGCATTTCTGGCACCAGGAAGGAAGGAAAAGAAGGAAGGGCCTGCCCAGGGCACCACTGACCTGGCCAGGCCTGCCATAGCTGCAATGTCTCAGGGGAGCCAGAATCATATGAGGGCCCCATCCTGGAACCACCAGGAGATCCTGGATCTCCTGGAGATATGGGGAGAGGCGAGAGTACACTCCCAGCTGCAGGGGAGTCAGAGAAACCGGGAGATCTATGCCTCCATATCCAGGGCCCTGGCAGAGAAGGGGCACACCCAGGACACCCAGCAAGTCCGGGGAAAAACAAAAGACCTCCGGCAGAGCTACCTGAAGGCCCGGGAGGCAAGGATCCGGACAGGGGCAGCCCCTACCACCAGCTGCTGGTACTACCAGCAGCTGGATGCATTTTTGGCCCAGGAGGGCAATGGCATGCCAGTGCACACCATCGACTCCACTGAGCCTCCTTCCCTCGATGATGACCAGGAGGAGGGCTCAGTCGATGAAAATGTGGTGCTGGAGGAGGGGGAGACCAGCACCCAACTGCAGGGCACCCCACCAGCCCAGGACCTCAATGCCAGCCAGGAGCAGATCCCTGCCCCGACGGCGGAGCCAGCCCTGGAGGAGGAGGAGCAGCTCTCCCCGCTCAGGACACTCCGGGCGAGGGGACATCATGCCAGACACCTGCTTCAGCTGCTGGTGAGTGCTCGCTCCCTCTCTCCCTGCAGGTAGGGCTGGCCATGCTTGTCGGACGGGGACTGCAGTGGGGGCATGGCCCAGGGACAGGCAAGGTCAGGGTGGGAGGCAGAGGACCTCCCATAGGGGCAGAGAGGCAGGAGGCCATGTGATGGGGGAGGGGGAGCTGGAGCCAAGCAGGGTGGTGGTGTTTCAGGTGATGGAGTGGAGGGACCATAGGTGGGAATGCCAAGGCCAGACAGCATGCACCTGGCACCTGTGGCACGTGACCTCAGGACAGACCCCCGGGGCAGGACCGCCTGCAGCTCGCCACCATAGGCACCGCACCCGACCTGGGCAGCAGAACATGGCGGCGTGTGCCCAGGGATCCCTGTCCCAAAGGACAAGGAGTGGAAGCCTGGGGACGGGCAGCGGACAGCAGCTGCTGTCAGGCTGCACACCTAACCAGCTAATGGGAAGGACTCTCTTCTTTGCTTCTCTCCAGCAGCCCCTGGCGGGAGAAGGAGGAGGGCACGTCACTCCAGGGATGAACACCTCCGGGACCTGGTGCGCATCACTGAGGACACAGAAGATGCTGACGACCTCCGGGACGTTCCTCTCAGCGAGGTGCAGGCGGGTCAGGAGGGCCCTCCAACGGGCTTTGAAATGGCCAAAAGTATGCTTGACAACCAGGCAGGACCTGTTGAGGCGGCGGTTGAACACCTCCCTGCTGGCATCCATGCTGGCTGTGTATGGCTTCATCAGCCAGGGCAGCAAGGGGTAGGCAGCATCCCCCAGGATCAGGATGGGCTCCTGCACATCCCCGAGGGTGATGGTGCGCTCTGGGAAGAAGGTGCCCGCCTGCATGCGCCGGCACAGACCAGAGTTCCTCAGGACGCGGGCGTCGTGTGCCTTCCATGGCCAGCCGACGTAGATGTCCTGGAAGATCCCTCAGAGGGCCTGCAGGACCACGGTGTAGTACCCCTTGTGGTTCTTGTAGTGGTTGGCACTGTGTTCTGGGGCTCGGACGGGGATGTGGGTCCCTTCCACGATGCCCCCACAATTCGGGAAGCCGAGTCCTGCGAGGCCGTCGAGGAGATCCTGCAGGTTACCCAGCGTGACAGGGCGGGCTAGCAGGACCCTGTTGATGGCCCTGCTGACCTGCAGGAGGGCAGCCGCAATGGTGGCCTTGCCGATGCCAAATTGGTGGGCTATGGAACGGTAGGTGTCCAGGGTCACCATCTTCCAGACTGCAATGGCCACTTGCTTGTTCACAGGCAGAGCAGGTCGGAATCAGGTGTCCTGGCCCTGCAGAACCGGGGTGAGCTCACAGACCAGATGGAGGAAGGTCCGCTTGCTCACCCGGAAGTTCTGCATCCACTGTGCGTCGTCCCAGATGGTGAGGACGACGCGGTCTCATCAGTCGCTGCTGGTTTCCCGTGCCCAGAAGCGACGGGACACGGAGGCCACCGTCAGCGAGGCAGCTCTCAGGGCCAGCATGGCGGTGCTCATGCTGCTGTCTGCCCCCATGCTGTCAGGGTACCCCAGAAGCACAATCCACACAAAGAGACCGCTGGGCAACATGTAGCAGGTGCAGAGCACCCACCTGACAACTCGCAGGAACAGAGTGCGGTCCATGACCTGCTCAGGTTCCATGTTGCCAGGCACAATGGGGAAGGTGCCAAGGTCACTTCCTGTTTTATGGGAGTGCCCAGGGGAGGGAGAGCACTTCCCTGGTGCCACATGCCACACCTCCCACAATGCATCCCTCCTGGGTCACCCTAGCAACTCCCAATGTGGCCATTTGAAGTCGCATTTAGTTTCTGGTATGGACACTCTAAGTCGACTTAGTTAAGTCGACTTAACTAACTGGACTTCGCATTTCTAGTGTAGACATAGCCAAAGAAGATTAGGGTTGGGAGGGAACCTCAGGAGACTATCTAGTCCAACCTCCTGCTCAAAGCAGGACCAACTCCACCTAAATCATCCCAGCCAGGGTCTTGTCAAGCCTGGCCTTAAAAATATCTAAGGATGGAGATTCCACTACCTCCCTAGGTAGCCCATTCCAATGCTTTACCACGGTTCTAGGGAAGGGTTTTTCCTAATATCCAACCTCAACCTTCCCCGCTGTACCTTGAGATGATTGCTCCTAGTTACGTCATCTACTACCAATGAGAACAACTTAGTTCCATCAGTGGGCTATTGTGGATCTCCAGCACCCAGGGCCCAGACTGCATTTGGATCCCCACCTCACATCCCCATGCAGTACAGAAGGGGTCCTGCCTTCCCTGAGCAGTAGAGATCTGTACCTGCAGGAGGTCGGGGAGCATAAGGACTGGAGAGGTACAAATACAGACTTGGCTATGCCACCTCCACCAGGACTTACCTGCTATGCAGAACCGGCCTCTCCCACTCCTGTCCCTCAGCCTGGTGCCATCTTGGACAGCCTGTGGGAGGTAGTGGGGCTGGCCCTTCACAATGTGCATGGTATTGGGGGATGCTGACCTCTCCAGTACATCCTGCCCTCTGTGTATCATGAAGGGCTAAGCCAGCAACCCCCCAGCAGTGCCCAAGGGTTGGGCCCTCTTGTCTTCTTCCCTCTCTCTCCTCTCCCCCTCACTCCCCCACTCTTCTCTTGTGCAGACTAAAGAAGCCTAGTTCCCTCAGCCTCTCCTCAAGTCATGTGCTCCAGCCACCTGATCAATTTTTGTTGCCTTGCACTGGATTCTCTCCAATTTTTCCAAATCCTTTCTATAGTGGGGGGGGGGCAAAATTGGACACAAAACTCCTAATGCAACCTCACCAGTGCTGAATAGAGGGGAATAATCACTTTCATTTTCTGGCAACGCTCCTACCAGTGCAGCCCAATATCCCCTTAGCCTTCTTGGCAATAAGGTCACACCACTGACATATATCCAGCTACTTGTCCCCTGTAACCCCGTGGTCTTTTTCTGCAGAACTGCAGCCTAGCCAGTTGGTCCCCAGTCTGTAGCAGTGCATGGGATTCTTCCATCCTATGTACATGACTCTGCACTTCTTGTTGAAACTTATCAGATTATTTTTGGCCTAGATCCCTCATGTGGAAATATGTAAGATACGATATGGACAGATCGCATTATCTCAAATGGAGCACCTCAGCCCCAGACACACCGTTTTAGATAAAACACATTTATTAACTAAAGAAAGATTTTAAGTGATAAGTCACAAGACATAAAAGTCAGAGTTGTTCCAAGGAAATAGCCTATTGGCTGAGCAAAACCTAGGCCTATGAGGGGAGAGGACAAGAGGAACTGAGTAAGCAACATCACTCCCAGCTGTCAGGAAAAATCAGAGTGAGGTGAAAGCTCCCCCATACCAAAATGGTGCCCCTGTGAGCAACAGTGGGGCAGAGGGGCCAGGAGGACTCTTGTTCCCCTGCAGTGGGAGCCCTTGGCAGCCCTTGGCAGTCAAAGTTCAGTGACGTCTGGCTGCCTGCACAATGGGGACATCCTCCAAGAACGGCCTGACCTGGTGACCCCCAAATTCTGTACCTAAGGGCATGTCCCCCATTTCCTCCTTAGTACACCACTGTCTTTGTTCCTGTTACTTACAGATCTTTTTCTGTGAAAATTATTTCCAGTTGAGGTTCAAGAGGCAGAAAGTCTGGGGGGATGAGATCTTCCAGCAGTATTTTGCCAAGATGTAAATTTCTCACTCACACCCTTTATTCTGTCCAAGAAGGGCCACTTTACCTGGAGAGAGTCCCTTTGCTTCTGTGCAACTCGCTGAGGTATCAGTTTGACTTGAGTCTCTGAGAACTGGTTTATTCCTGCTTTTCTGAACTTGATGCCTGGCTAGGCGGTGTTCTACAGTAGCATTTACTAACCCTACATATCATGCTTCCACAAGTTGTACAGGCCAATAATGATCAGCCCCTTGAGTTTTCAGCGATACCTTACAAGGCCTCCTTTGTTCAATATCCATTGTGGTTTTGTGAAAAGGTTGAGCATGGGAAAAGGGAAAAGGTTGAGCATGGGAAAAGGTTGAGATGCTCTTGCTCATTTGCAAACACACAACGCTTACTAATAATTAGAGAGAGGCCCTTATTAATAATTTCCAGCTTATATATGCAACATCTCACATATTTCCTGTGCCTTCATCTCACAAGGATTGTGATGAGCAGTGTGACCCTAGAGAGCTCACATTAACCCTTTTGCTGAACTCCTGCAATCCCTGTGTCCTCTGGCAGCTGTCATCAAGAAGTTCTTGAGTCACACTAAAGACCTGTAAATAAGAATATCTGTCCCTGGATCCACAGAAGGACGTAGCATCGTGATACTCAGCTTTTAGGCATCATTTTTTGCAGAATTTCCACCGTCCAGGTTCGGAACCTAGGCCCTGTGGGCAGAACTGGATTCTGAGATGCTCTGGGCTCCTAACTCCCATGAATTTCAGTGGAAGACAGGAGAAGCCCAAGTCCATTTGAGGATGAGGATGAAGAAAGGGAGCCACAGCAGCCAACGTGCTGAGCAGCAAACCCACAGGAGAGAGATGGGATCTAGGCCCTGCTTTAGCAACAGAACAAAGTATCTAAATCTCAGCTGGAAAGGGGGGAGAGAATTTGTGTGTGAGGTTCTTGGCTGTGACACCTCACCCCAGTTGGGGACAATAGTCTTGGGACTGGTGAGAACAGGTTCTCTTCACCCTTCTGGCTGTGGAGCAGGGTTTGGACAGGGACCTGACCACTGGGGTGCAGAGTCATTCCCCCCTCTCTCTTTCCCAGTGCATGTTGAGTTATTCACATGTGGAGAGCATTCCCCTGACCCCCACCCCACTCTTAGAATTAGATCTGCTTTGAGCACGTTGACTGGATAAGACCCACATGGGAAAAGGGGGGCCAGCACTTAACCTGCTCTACCAAAGACAGAGGCATGGAGGGGATCTTAACGGTGGCAAATCAGAGATTTCCACAATGGACATTGAGACTTATTGGATGGCTGGACAGCGGCTGAGCAAAGCTTTTGAGGTTCTCAGTGCCATCACCAGGTTGGATTAAAGCACCTGAAGTGACAAACATCTCAGTCCTCTGGTGGATTTATCCCCTAAATCTCCTATTCAAAAAGAACTGATACACTTACGAAGAATTTGCATCCACATTGTAGTCCCCAATGGAGCTGTGTCACTAGTGAAAAAAGTTTTCAGGCTCTGAAGTCACATAAGCACTGCAGAACGTCCCTGCATTCTTTCCCACACATACACCGCCCCATCGCAGTCTTTCACAGCCACTAACAAACAACAGACATAAAAATATGAGAAAACTGGCAGCCAGTTACACTATAGAAGGGGCAATCGGGCAGCAGAAGGTCAGGGGTGGGGAAGGAGACAGCCATACTCTATAATGGGCATGGGGGTACAGTCAAGGTTTCCTAGCCAATGTTTTTTGTCCATGTTTATGATCTCTAGATGACAGCTGGTCATGAGGAATAACAACTGGATGTACTAGATATTAAATATTAAAGCTTTGATTTTAGTTAAACATATTTTTAAGTGATTAAGAGTTGATCAATTAGGAAGTAAAATTGGAATTTAAAATGTCAGACAAGTTTTGTGAATATTCAGGACTATCCCTACATTGCATTCTACACTGTATATGTTCTAGCCCTATATTCATCCAGCATCCTTCATGGAGCTAAGCAATAAGTTTTCATCCATATTTGTTATTTCTCGTTGGATTAATTAAGAAACAGCACTCTCCCCGCTCCCCCCCCCCTTTTTTTTTTTAAATGCAATTATGGGAGCCACAAATATCTGACATTATGAAAAATCAATCTTTGGAAACAGTTATTCACACTGGCAATAAATTCAACTGAGCCTTTATTAAGTGTTTAGGGAGCTAATTATCCTAGAAGAGGACTGGGAATGACTGCGTTTGTTTTGCATTCAGAAATAAGTGGCTATCTGCAATCTTCAGTAAAGCCAGCAACAAACATTTCCTTCAGGACAAGAAGTGACAGTGTGTCAAACTTCATGCTGAAAAAAGCACTTTTAGACTCAAGTTGTAAAATATATTCTACTAACCAAAAGCAAATGATTATATTGCCTGTACCCATATAGGACTTTGAACTGGTTAGTGTGAATGTGTAACACTGACCTTTATGGGATAGAATCAGTACTGTTCTGCTGGTTATCAGACATTCCCAGTAGACCAACTAGTGGTCCATAGGCTATGTCTACACTTGGCCAAATAAGTCAACTTTGCTAAATCGACTTAGCATGTCCACACTATAAAATTAAGTCGACTTAAAGTGGACCTTGCCAAATTGACTTAAAACGTCCACACTGGATGCCTAACTTGACTTCTAGTGGCTAGGTGGACCTGGGACTGGTCCATGGTGGCGGGGGGGCACCCCTTGCCAAGTGCCAGGGGGCTCAGCATTTGCTCCATTGTACCTGGGTACAATGAGGGCTGAGCAGGACAGGGACAGGGGCAGGGTATAGGAGCAGGGTGGGCAGGGCTGTGTTTTGGCAGTGCCAGCCACCCTGATAGGGCGGTCAGTGGGAGAGCCCTGGGGCCCTTTAAGTCGACTTAAAGTTGACTTAGGGCTAATATGCATCTACACTGGCTAAGTCAACTTAATAAAGTCGACTTAGCCAGTAAAGTTGATTTTAAATGAGGTTTAATAAAGTCGACTTTAAATTTCCTTAAATCGACTTAAACTGCTGCTTAAGTCGATTTAAGGAAATTGTAGTGTAGACGCAGATTAAATTAAGTCGATTTAAGCAAGCTTAAGTCAACTTAATTTGTAAGCGTAGCTGCACCCTAAGAGAGTTAGATGCCGAGTAATTCATAGCACATCAGTGGTAACTGAGTGGATGTTGTGTATACTATCTCTCTTTGAAAATCCCAACTGAAATGTGTAAAGCTCCTTGTTTCACCTGCACTTTATCTGAGTAACCATCAAGTAACATTTTCAAAAAAAACTTAAGTGAATATCTGAAGTGACTTAGGTGCCTCAATCCTCTTGACTTTTAATGAGACTTACTTACTAAAGCTTAGTAGCTGAAGACACTTTTACAAAATGGACTCAGGTACCCATATCACTTTGGCACCCTTTCAAACGTTACCCAAACTCATTATCAGATGTTTCAGCGTATTCAGATCAAAAAGAGATTGTTTTTGAGAACCTGTAAGCTCATCTAACTATTCCAAGGCATTCAAATCTGCCTCAGCGATCTGAATGGGATCTTAGTGTCTTAATCACTTAGGCAGCTCTGAAAATATCAGCTGTGAACTTTATTCCTAAAATTAGTTTCTTCACAATCAGAAAACAGATTTGTTTTAGGATGAAATGTAGTTTTCTCTCCATTACTTTCCCTCTGAGACTGGAAGTTTGATACTACTGACACCGCCTTCAAATACTCCAAACAGTATCTTTCCCTGGCCTGTTGCGTTCCATGAGCACACATACCTCAGGAGACAATCCCTTCCCACAGAAGAATATATAATGAATTGGAAAAGATGTTCACCACTTGACAAAGACTATGATGCGCAGGGCACATTACCAGACTTAACAGAATCATGGAAACCCATTTGGGTTATGTTGCTCTATTTACTGTGAACGTGACAGTATGTAAACAAGATGGGGCGCGAAGATGGACTGAATACTCTGGATCAGAAGCTCTGAACAGCTGAGTGAAAACATGACAACAGAACTCCAGCTGCTGACAGACCTACCTTAGGGGTACATCAGCCTTTTTTACTGCTTCTGCTGCTTGAGGATTTAGAAGTCACCTAGGTTTGTCAGGTAATATATTCCACAGCAATCCAAGGGAATTGGGCAGTGATCTCTCCCATACTCAAAGTGAAATGACTGAATTTGGAAACAGAAAATACCTGACAGATCTCTGCTAGCCTAGCTCCTTATCTGGCTCCATTCCCAGGGGATCCAGGCACCTCACTGTCTTGCATGAGTATCTCCTCCCACCACCCCTGTGCAGTGCTTTTATCCCTGCTTCACAGATGGGGACCTGGCAACAGAGGGACAGACTGATGGAGCGAGTTCATCTCTTAAAGACCCAACCTAAAAGCTCCTGATGTGATTTGATATCTATGGGCATTTGCCTCTATCCCTACTCAGGCACCTGTGTGCATTTTTAGGTACCCACCAGCCTTGGTAAATCTGACCCAAAAGTCACTCAAGCTGCTTTGAGAGGGTTGTAGCATTTGCTTATACCTATGCTTGGCTTGTATGCATATAACTTATCTCATACATGTATATCTTTCTTTATAAGTTTAAAAAATCCTGATTTTATAGTAGTATATTTAGTATAAGTAGGTAAGTTAGCATAACTTTTATATTAGTAGGTGAAATGCAAGATACCTGCAAGCCTTATTGTAAGAAATTACAAGAAGAGTCTGAATGCAATAGCTTTGCAAAAGGATATAGTAGCTGTAGCTGTGAAGTTAAAAATATCAGGGTGGGTCTTGTTTCACTTTGATCAGACAGTTTCAGATCCGTGTGTGTGTGTGTGTGTGTGTGTGTGTGTGTGTGTGTGTGTGTGTGTATACATATATATATATAGGTCATAGGTAAATAACTTTAGGCAAGACTTTTGACAATTTGGTGGAACACCGCAAAACCCACAAAATTCATAAATAAGAAAAGAGGAAAGGTGATATGGAGAATTCTAGTAGGAGAAATATATCAGTTGTACGCATGAACCCTTTAACCAGTAATCTGAAGGCACCCTGACAATTTCTTAGGTGAGGGCCCATATTTGGGAAAGGAAGAATGAAATCATCTAGTTTATTTTGAGAGTGGTGTAAAGGTATTGAGTCTGTGATGTGTAAGAAAGAAGTATTTAAGGCCCTAGAATTTGGTAAGCAATGAAGCTTTCAAACTTTCACTCTGAATTCATCTTTCTCGAGAATCTTCACAGAGCCACCTGATTATTCTTCGTTTTGTTATTTTATTTTAGTTAAGTTTATTAAGGTTACTAGAGCCTGCACTCCACATCTCAACATCATTACTTTGAGGGAGCGTAAGTATAAGCAATTTGTAAATTGTTTTATAGAATATATAGCTTGTTATAGCCTGTCATCAACTGTATAAGACTTCTTAAATATATTGGTTATTTTATTATATATTTACCAATTAATACTTTTAACAATTTTATGCTTTTGGCAATAAAGAATTGTTTAAAGATATCTTAAGAATCCTTGTAACTCTAATTGTTCCTTGGGGGGAAGTCCATAGTAACTTGGTTTAATCTTGGTTTAGTCTGTGGTCAGATTAGAACCCACATTCTTAATAACGTAATAAATTGTCATAGTAATTATCTAAAATCCAAAGCAAACACAGAATCGGGCTACAGGGTTAGGGAGATGATGCGGTAAAGTAGAGCTGATATTTTCCTCTGTACTGAGGAAGGAGATATTGGCTATGGGAAGGCTTGGCAGGAGTGGGAAGGGGAGTTGCCATTTTGACAACTAATATATATTTTAGGAGTTTTCAGTTATTAACTATTTTAATTTTTACTCCCTGCATGGCTGCAAGGCTGGTGATATCCCTGCAGGTACAAGGTATAGGGGGATGCTGAACTAACACTGACTGTTACTGTTACATTTTGTTGGTCATTTCAGTGTGCCTGTTGATATCAATGTTTACTGACATCCTTTGATTGAAATCAAATTCTACCAAGCTGACATAGTTTCAAAGAAAGCATTAGCTGTGCAAATCCCATTGAATCAAATGACCCCATGCCTGAAATCAGTGGAAATTTTGTCTTAGACTTCATAGAGAGAGAGAAGGCTCAGATTGAATAGAATGATTCCCAGAATGTAAAATTAACTCTATCCAGAACTCTAGATGGGATCAGATCTTTATATTGCAGTTAATAAGGACTAGTGATGGCAGATAAGACACTCACAAGTAGAGCGTTCATATTTTTTAATCAGAGATAAAGAATAAAATGTAGAGTTCATAAAAATTTGATTGGCATTTTTGAGGGAGAGCTGGGTTTTTTTTAATCAAGATCAAAATGTCCAATGGGACCATATCAGTTGAGACATAACTCTGTTTAGGAATTGTCTGTGGTTTTATGAAATAGCATAAAACAAATAAAAAATTAACTATAAAGTACAATATAATGTAAACTAAATATAAATTAGAAATAAAATTAAAGTAGATGAATATATTTTAAAAGTCATAATTCACATCCATAATTGATTCATAATTTTTCTGGAACCCAGCAGACAGAGAAAATGAAAAAAAAAAGTTGATATGATCTATGTTTACTATTGTTCCTTCATGCCACAGAATGATTTCTTTTCCAACAGACACCCTCGATGGTTGCTCAAGAACAGGGAAATCAAACGTCCATCACAGAATTCATCCTTCTGGGATTTGGGACTCTCCCCGACCTTC
The DNA here is from genome assembly GCA_007922175.1 of Pelusios castaneus. Classification (NCBI taxonomy): domain Eukaryota; kingdom Metazoa; phylum Chordata; order Testudines; family Pelomedusidae; genus Pelusios; species Pelusios castaneus. Next base: position 22,714 of record ML688332.1, on the reverse strand, counting down.
ACTTCTTTCTTTTCCTGCTATTTCTAGTGATTTACATTGCAACCACAGCTGGCAACATCCTCATCATGGCACTAGTTGTGAATGATCAGCACCTGCACACCCCCATGTACTTCTTCTTGGGAAACTTGTCCTGCTTGGAGATCTGCTACACCTCCACCATCCTGCCAAGGATGCTGGCCAATCTACTGACTGAGGACAGAACCATTTCTGTCAGTGGATGCATCACACAATATTATTTCTTTAGCTCTATGCTTGCTACAGAATGCCTGCTCCTTTCGGTGATGTCTTATGATCGATATTTAGCCATAGTCAAACCACTTCACTACGCAGCCAGTATGAATGGCAAGTCTTGCCTACAACTTGCAGGTGGATCTTGGGTAGGTGGCTTCTTAGCAAGCAGCATTACAGCGTTACTGCTATCACAGTTTAATTTCTGTGGCCCCAATAGTATTGACCATTTCTTCTGTGATTTTATCCCCCTTGTAAAACTCTCCTGCAATGATCCTCAGTTAATGGAAATCTTGGCTTTCACACTCACCTCCGTTTTATCTCTGGCCCCATTTCTACTGACTTTGTTGTCCTATGTCTGCATCATCACCACAATTCTGAGAATCCCATCCACTACCGGGAGGCAAAAGGCTTTTTCCACTTGCTCCTCTCACCTCATTGTGGTGTCCATTTATTATGGAACGCTGCTAATTGTCTATATGTTCCCAACAGCCCACACACTGAGAGACTTCAAGAAAGTTCTCTCTGTTGTATACACTGTCCTGACTCCCCTGGTCAATCCCCTCATCTACAGCCTGAGAAACAAAGAGGTGAAAGAGGCAATGAGGAAAGCCTACAAGAAATTTATGGTAAGACAATACTAGACAATCAGTTGCCTTTGGTTAATATAAAGTAGATATGGCCGAGGCTAGTTTAGCGCATGAATTGAAGCCTGCAGTAGTCCCAGGTGTTTCCATTAGCTTCCTTGGACAGTATGTCATTCTCCTTCGCTCAAAGCCAGAGGAGACTGACAGAACTCATGGAACCTGTAACCCATCCTTGTTAGAGCCTTTATCACATGCCACAGATGGATGCTACTGGGCTGGTGTGAGATTTGAACTGATGGTTGGCCAAAGTTCAGTCAATGACAGAGGACTGTGCTCAGAGAGATGGTCCAACCAAAATATATTCAGCTGGGAAACTGTGCATCCCTTGTAGAGTGAGGGACTTGTATGCACACACACACGTCTGTGATGCCTACATTGTACAAGTATATGGTTCCACCATCAGCCTAGGGCCCTGTTATGAAATTGTTTATTTTTTATTTCTTGTAATGTTTTTGATCCCCAGGCTTTTTTCCAAAGGGACAGGAATTGGAAGGAAACCCTATAACCCATTTGCCAACACAGTCCTAGTATTGGCCTATTCTCAACAATGATGTGAAGCAAGATTTTCTGGGTGCCCAGTGGGATCTGGGTATCTGGGTGCCCAGTGGGATCTTTCAAAAGCATCTGGGCACCTTGCTGGCTGGCTAGGTCCTACAGGAGATTCATGTAGAGGAACAACTCTTTCCTCCTGCCTAGCGGGATGCTGCCAAAGACAGTAACATAGGGGCCTGTGGCCCTTTTTCTGCAAACACTTAGGAGTATACAGAGTTTCCGAGCAGCTGAGCAGGGATCTGTGAATTCCAGGAAGTCCTGGTTCTCAGTTTCAGGTGCCTAAACTAGAAGCTTTGGAACACTAGTCCTCCACCCATGTCCTTATCATCATGTTACAGCTGGGGAAATTAAGGCAGCATGAGGTGAAGTTACCTACCTAGAGATGCTCTGCCGACTAGTGGCAGGGATAGGCACTGATACAAACTGTTCTAGCCTGGTGCACTGCCTGCTCACCATATCAACTTCCAATAGAAAATGGCACCTAGATGTGTTAGGGGTCCAACTTCTATTAATTGTCTGTGGCATCTGAGTACCTAACATTACCTTTTATGGGAAAACCCAGCCTGTAAATTTATAGCCCAGCCAGTATCCTGACAGTAAATTTCACTCACGGGGGAAGTTTTCCAACAGCTCATTCTCATGTTTTACAATCTTCTAGGAGACCCTAATAACTGTGTGTGTGTGTGTGTGTTACCAAAGCATGGTGCAATAAAAGAACTAAACTAAGTCTTCTTTGGCTGTCTTTGGATGATCTTTCCATTATGAAAAAAAATTCAGATTATGTGCTGTAATTTTAACACTTTTCACCATTATCATAAATGAGCTGGACTACAGGTGTAAAATGAACATTTAAAAGGTGTCAAGGAGGAAAGTAGTAGAGAGAAAGTGTATGTGCATTGCAATTAATAAATGAGGTAGGGGGTGAAATTAAAGATGGTTCAAACCTAGTGTGCAGCTGTAAGGATTTAAAAGAGTAAACACTAAACTTCAAGGAAATTCATAGAGTTTGAAATTCTGGTAGAACTAACTGGTAACCTGAAACTTTCAAAGCTGGGCTGGACTGTCTGTTCGGATAATTATCACCTAATTTAGAACTAAATAGGCCTGTGGGCTGCTATCATTATTGGTGTCTTAAAGAGATTGCATCTACCTTTTTATGTCAATCTGAAAGGCAGGTGAGAGTTTGCCTTGTTGCATCAACAAATTGGGCTATAGCTGAGGACCCCTCAAAGCTTAGGGAGCCAGCTATGCTATAAAAGGACAGGAAATAGCCATCTTCTAGATAGCTTTGTGTTCAGAAATAAGTGGATATTTTTATTCTTCTTTAAAGCCTGGAAGAAGCCTAAGGGTGTTAGGAGTCACAATCTCATAGCAATATGATGGTGGTTTGGTATTCATGATGTACATCATCCCACCCTCCTTTGAAAATCCCCACTGAAAATGTGTAAAGCACCTTGTTGCATCTGGATTTCATCTTAGCAACAGCCTGCACTGCCTTCTTTGAAAGAAAACAGAGCACGGGCCTGAGCTAATGGCAACATTGTGAAAAAAAGTTAATTGAATTTCAAAAGTAACAGAAGAGCCTGAGTCCATTCTCCTTCAGTGAGATCCAGTCTGCAATGTCACTTTTGAGAATGGAACCTACCTGAAGTGTTCAAGTGAGCTTATGGGATGGGGACTGGATACACATGTGCTTGCATTGGAGGGAACGAGGAGGTTTGGTTGGAGACAACGTGGTATCAGTGGACTCTGAGATTTTCAGAATTTAAGGAAAGTGTATGGGAATCCAGTGTCTAGATCACTTACGCAGCACATAAAATCTCAGCTGTAAGATCTAGAATTAAGCCCATTATTTGTTCACAGGAACTGCGCTCCGCATCATTCAGTAGAGAGAGATTTGCTTCAGAATTAGAAGCTTTTTCCTCTCCAGGCCTTTCCCTTTCTGACTAGAATCATAGAATCATAGGGTTGGAAGGGACCTCATGAGGTCATCTAGTCCAGCCCCCCGCTAAAAGCAGGACCATTCCCACTAAATCAACCCAGCCAGAGTATTGTCTAACTGGACCTTAAATATCTCCAAAGACAGAGATTCCACCACCTCCCTAGGTAACCCATTCCAATGCTTCACCACCCTCCTAGTGAGAAAGTTTTTCCTAATATCCAACATCAACCTCCCCACCTGCAACTTGAAACCATTGCTTCTTGTTCTATCCTCTGTTACTATTGAGAACAGCCTAGCTCCCTCCTCTTTGGAGCACCCCTTCAAGTAGTTAAAGGTTGCTATCAAATCCCCCCTCAGTCTTCTCTTCTGCAGACTAAATAAGCCTACTTCCTTCAGTCTTTCCTCATACGTCATGTGTCCCAGCACCCTAATCATTTTTGTTGCCCTCAGCTGGACTCTTTCTAATTTGTCCACCTCCTTTCTGTAGTGGGGAGCTGTGACGGGATGCACATCTGTGCAGCCCTTGGGTGTGACCTGTATAATCTTTCTGTTCAGTTTTGCAGTGTAATTGTGTTATTTGATGACAATTATGCTATACCAGGTTCCTCTGTGAATGCTCAGAACATGGGCCACGTGATTACCAGGGTGCCATGTTCCCTGCTGCAACATGTATGTATAGATGTGAAGCATGTTACAGGGTTCAGACTCAGGACTGTCTCTAGCACAATGGCTGAAGATTTACACATCAAAGGGAATGCTAATGCCCTCCCCTGCTCAGGTAGAAGTGAAGAGAATCTCACAACAGGATAGTGAGGGGAGGGGCTGTGAGCAGTTTGTTAAAACAAAGACACAGAGACTGTGAGGAGAGAGAAGCTGCAGGCTTTCAGCCTGAGAAGAGACAATCCTGCAACCAACTTCAAGCAAGATCGGGGCCCTGCCTGGGAACAGGCAGAGAATGGCTGCAAAACATCAGACAGCCAAACACCATGCACATAATCTTGGACTCTGAGGTTAGTTTAGGTGAAAATGTTAGAGTAGTATGCGGTTTATCCTTTTATTTGATAGTGGTCACTCCTGACTCATTTGTAACATGTTGCTGCCTTGATTGGCCATATTCTCACTTGAAATCAGACTCTGATCAATAAACTAGTAGTTGTTTTACCTAAAGCTGTGTGGTCTTTAGAGGGTGTGGATGTGGGAGGCTGGGCACAATCCACTTCTTTGTTAAGTGGACGGACTTGAGACTAAGGTGATTGGGAGTGGGTCCCCATCCCTGTAAGGCAGTGGCTCCCAGTGTAGTGTCTGGGGCTGGGTGTGCTTGCTTGGGAACCAACGCCTGTGTGGCTAGTGGATTTACACCCACTGCCTGGGACCAATTACACGCTGGTGGCTGGTGTGGACTGACTCAGGAGTGAGCGGTCACCCAGCAGAGCGGGGTAAATTGGGGTTCAGGAGTGGGGTTCAAGCGGTCATAGCAGCACCAAATAACACAATTACACTGCAAAACTGAACAGAAAGATTATACAGGTCACACCCAAGGGCTGCACAGATGTGCATCCCGTCACAGGAGCCCAAAACTGGAAACAGTATTCCAGATGTGGCTTCACCAGTGCTGAATAGAGGGGAATAATCAGATCCCTCGATCTGCTGGCAACACTCCTCCTGATGCAGCCCAAAATCCCCTTGGCCTTTTGGCAACAAGAGCACACTGTTGAGTCATATCCATCTTCCCATCCACCATAACCCCCAGGTCATTTTCTACAGTGCTACAACTTAGCTGATCAGTCCCCAGCCTGTAGCAGTATATGGAATTTTTACATTCTAAGTGTAGGACTTTGCACTTGTCCTTGTTGAACCTCATGAGATTTCTTTTGGCCCAACGCTCCAATTTGTCTAGGTCTCCCTGAATCCTGTCCCTGCCCTCCAGTGTGTCTACCATTCCCCCCAGCTTGGTGTCATCCGCGAATTTACTGAGCGTGCAATCTATCCCATCATCCAGATCATTAATGAAGATGTTGAATAGAACCGACTCCAGGACCAACCCCTGGGGCACTCCACTTGTTATTGGTTGCCAACTAGACATTGATTCCTATCCGCAGAGCCCAATGATCTAGCCAGTTTTCTATCCACCTTACAGTCCACTTGTCCAACCCATACTTCCTTAACTTGCTGACGAGAATGCTGTGGGAAACTGTATCAAAAGCCTTGCTAAAATTGAGGTATATCACGTTGATGGCTCTTCCCGCATCCACAAATCCAGTCATCTCATCAGAGAAGGAAATCAGGTTGGTCAAGCACGATTTGCCCTTGGTGAATCCATGCTGACTGTTCCTGATCACTCTATTTTCCTCCAAGTGTTTCAGGATGGATTCTTTCAGGACCTGCTCCATGATTTTTCCAGGGATTGAGGTGAGGCTGACTGGTCTGTAGTTCCCTGGCTCCTCCTTTTTCTCTGCCTTGAAGATAGGTACTATATTTGCCTTTTTCCAGTCATCCGGGAACTCCCCCGTTCGCCATGAGTTTTCAAAGATAATGGCCAGTGGCTCTGCAATTACATCAGCCAACTCCCTCAGCACCCTCGGATGCAGTTCATCTGGCCCCATAGACTTGTGCACATCCAACTTTTTTAAGTAGTCCCTAACCTGACCTTCCATCATCGAGGGCCACTCTCCTCCTCTCAATTCCACATTACCCAGTATAGTAGCCTGGGAGTTGACCCTTCCTATGAAAATTGAAGTAAAAAAAGCATTGAGGACGTCAGCCTTTTTTGCATCATCCACCACGAGGATACCTGCCCCATTCAGTAAGGGATCTACATCATCCCTGATCCTCTTCTTGTTACTGACATACTTGTAGAACCCCTTTCTGTTATCCTTCACAGCTCTTGCCAGCTGCAACTCCAATTGCCCTTTGGCCTGTCTGATTTTATCCCTGCAGTCCTGAACAATATATTTATATGCCTCCCTAGTCATCTGTACAAGTTTCCATTTTTTGTAAGCTTCCCTTTTATGTTTCAGCTCAATGCAGAGTTCTCTGCTATGCCACGCTGTGCGCCTTTCACATTTGCTGTTTTTTCTGCACATCAGAATGGTATCTTCCTGTGCCTTTAGCAGGATTTCTTTAAAATACAACCAGCTCTCTTGGGCTATGTCCACACTACAGAAAGTTAGGTCAACTTTGTTAAGTCAACTTAATATGGTCGACTTTAAGTCGACCTTATTAAGTTGACTTAACAAAGTGGTGTCCATGGACGTGGACTAAGTCCACTTTGTTAAGTCAACCTAACTGCCCTTATGTTGACTTAACAAAGTGGACTTAAGCATCCATACTGTGCTTAAGTCGACCTAAATAAGGGTTAGACTGACCTAAGGAGGGTTAGGTCGACCTATCCCACGGTTCTTATTAAGTCAATTTAAGCTTTCATTAAGTCGACTTAAGGAATTTCTTAAGTCAACTTAATGAAAGCCTGGTGTGGACGGGGACTAAGTTAGATCAACTTAAGCACCCTTAAGTCGACTTAACTTGCAAGTGTGGACATAGCCTTGGACGCCTTTCCCCTTCAGATCAGCCTCCCAAGGGATCCTGCCCATCAGTTCCCTGAGGGAGCCAAAATCTGCTTTTCTGAAGTCCACGGTATGTGTTCTGAACTATGACTCTGCTTTATTTTCACAAAATTCTCAAGTAAATACCAGCTTTCCCTTGCCTGTTCCATTCCCCACAGCAGACAAGCCTCAGGGGACTGCATCTGCCCACAGAAGGATATATAATGAATCAGAAAAGACATTCCCTGTTTAACTGAGGATAGGAGGCATTGGTCATGTTGCCAGAGAGGCAAGCCTTTCAAGGTTGTCATTTTATTTACTAGGAACATGGCAGTATGTGAATCCTGCCATGAAGAAATGGGGAGAGAAGATGGACTGAATAATCAGGATCCTGTGCCTTGAATGGCAGAGTGAGGAGGTGACATCAGAGACTCCAGCTACTGATAGACCTGCCTTAGAGGTACATCAGCCTTTTTGCCTCTCCTCCTTGGAGCTTGAAGATTATGAAGCAAAGTCTCTTTCTCAGATAACTTCTCTCATGGCAATCCAAGGGGAACAGGGTGATGGTCTCTCTCAACTCTCAACCCAAAGCAAAATGACTGAATTTGGAAACAGACAACACCTGTCAGGGCATTACTTTCCTAGCTCCTTAGCTGGCTCTGTCACCATGGTATTTGGGCACTTTACTGTCTCACATGGATGTATCCTCCCTACCCTCCAGGGCAGTGCTGTTATACGTGCTTCATAAATGGGGGCCTGGCAAACACAGGGAAAGATCAGTGGAGGTATTTCAACTCCTAAAGACAGACACCCGGGTAGGATTTGAAATCCACGTGTGTTAGCCTCTCACCCTACTGAGGCACCTGTTGCATTTTTTGGTACCTCTGAGCCTTTGATAACCTGGCCTGAAAGTCACACTGAGAGGGTTAGGGAGATAATGTGGGTAAAGCACAGCTGACATTTGCTGCTGTTCTGCATGTGAATGGGGGAGAAACTGGTTATAATGAGGCTTAGCAGAATTGGGAGACGAGTTGCACATTTCACAACTTATAACAAGTGCGGGTCAATTATTAAGGGTTTGAATTTTTACTCCCTGCATGGACATGAGGCCAGTGACACCATCCCTGCTGGAACAAAGTGTGCGGGGGAGGCTACACTAATGCCCATTGTTACTGATATTTTACTGGCTGGGTCAGCTAATATCAATATTTACTGATCTCTGTTGATTGAAATCAAATCCTGCCCACACTAGCTCTAAGTTTCAAGGACGGATCAAGGTAGTAGCTGTCCAAATCCCACTGAAATCAAAAGATCCCATCTTTGAAGTCAGTGGAAAGTTTATCTTAGAGTTGAGAGAGAGAGAGAGAGAGAGAGAGAGAGAGAGAGAGAGAGAGAGAGA
>ML688332.1:0-14394 GCA_007922175.1 Pelusios castaneus | reverse complement strand
AGAGAGAGAGAGAGAGAGAGAGAGAGAGAGAGAGAGAGAGAGAGAGAAGTCTGACCCTGAACAGAATTATTCCAGGAGGGTAAAATTAACTGTGTGCAGAACTCTATACAGGACGAGGTCCTTGACAAACTCCTCCCTAGGATGATTTATTTGGGTTATAGGACTAGATGACCTCCTGCAGTCCCTTGCAATCTTCTGTGACTCTCTGCTTACTTTTATGGTCAATAAGTATTAGTAATGGCAAGCAAGACACACACAAATAGAGAAGTAATATTTTTTTAACTAGAGACAAAGAAGAAAGAATGAAACTGTTAAAAATTTGACTGGAATTTTTGAGGGGAAAATGATTTGTTGATCAAGATCAAAATGTTCAATGGGAACCTATCAACTGCATCAAAATTTTGTTTAGAAAAATAGTTATAAAAGGTTTCATGAAATAAAATAAAATAAAACTAAATTAATGGAAATATAACTATAAAATACAATGTAATATAGAAAAAATAACCTATAAATAAAATTGAAAAAACTAATACATTTCTAAAATGTTATATTTGGAATGAAAACAAGCATTTGAAATTATGGCACTGCCAATTAAATTAAAATTTCAGTTCCACACAGCACTCATTATATGAACATAGCACATTCCATGCAAATTTCAATTTGTAGAAAGATTTTTTTCTTGCTATAGAGGATACATTTCTAGACAAAATGATGCTTTCTGGCTGGAGTTTTTGGTTTTGCTCATTTTTAATTAAGTTGCTGTTTCTATGTGGATTGTTGTACTGCTGGACAAGAAAATATCGGCCCAGGGGAAAATAGATATTTGTCAGACAAAAATTTTCAAATGGTTTTAATACACTTAGTGGTCCATGTCCATTGGAATTCACTATGAGTTGGTTGCCCAACCATTGCATGACTCAGTTTAGTTAGTTTCCTTGTTGTGGCTTTTTCTAAAATATAAAATACTGACTCATTTTGTCAGAGGAACTCTAATCTGTGAAGGACATGTTTCTGCTGTAATACTGAGGGTCATGAAAGGTGTGAGTATTTGAACCAATGTCTGTGTTAGTTTACTCTTGTAACCAAGCCATATTTGAATGCATATATAACCTCTGTTGAGTTACTACACACGTTTGCAGAGAGACTGCAAACTGCAGCCAGCCCAGATAAAATCTGTCCCAATCCTGGAAATAAAGAGATGGCATTTCCCCTCTGCTGGCCTCCAAAATTCACTCAGTCAATGTTAGGGTAGCCAGAAGGGAGAAACAATGAAAATAATGTTGTCATGTTATTAAATGAATGTTGTTTATTCATGTCACAGAGTGAATTTATTCCTTGTGGACACACCCCATGGCGGATCCAGAACAGGGAAATCAAACATCCATCACAGAATTCATCCTTCTGGGTTTTGAGACCTTCCCTGAACTGCAATTCTTTCTTTTCTACTTGTTTCTAGTGATCTACATTATAACCATGGCTGTTAATATCCTCATTGTTGTGCTAGTTGTGGCTGATCAGCACCTTCACACTCCCATGTACTTCTTCCTGGGGAACTTGTCCAGCTTGGAGACCTGCTACAGCTCCACCATCCTGCCGAGCATGCTGGCCGGCCTCCTGACTGACAAGAACACTATTTCAGTTACTGGGTGTATCACGCAATATTATTTCTTTGGTTTTCTGACAGGTACAGAATGCCTTCTCCTATCGGTGATGTCTTACGATCGCTATTTAGCCATAGTCAAACCACTTCATTATGCAGTCCGAATGGGTGTGAGGGCTTGCCTTCAGCTCGCAGGTAGCTGTTGGGTAGGTGGCATCCTAGGTAGTAGCATAACAACAGTGTCAATATCACAGTCAACTTTCTGTGGGCTCAATAGTATTGACCATTTCTTTTGTGACCTGGTTCCCCTTGTAAAACTGTCCTGCAATGACCAGCTAATGGAAATGTTGGTTTTCACACTCACCTTGATTTTCGCACTGGTCCCATTCCTACTGACTGTGATGTCCTACATCTCCATCATCACCACCATTCTGAGAATCCCTTCCACCACCGGGAGACAAAAGGCTTTTTCCACCTGCTCCTCTCACCTCATTGTGGTGTCCATTTATTATGGAACTCTCTTAATTGTCTATATGTTCCCAACAGCTGTCAGACTGAAGAACTTCAATAGAGTTCTCTCTCTCATCTACACTGTCCTGACTCCCCTGGTCAATCCCCTCATCTACAGCCTGAGAAACAAAGAGGTGAAGGAGGCCCTGAGAAAAGTGTTCAGGAAATTAATGTTAGGACAATGCTAGCTCATCAGATCCTTAGTTAAAATAAAACAGATATTCCACAGTCTGATCTAGGGCCTGAACTAAAGCTTCACTGGGCTGTGTGTTAGGCTCTTAGGCTATGTCTACACTTGTTAAGTCGACTCTGTTAAGTTGACTTAACAAGGTTGACTTTAAGTCAACTTAAAGTCGACCTTGTTAAGTCGACTTACCAGAGCCTGTCGTGTAGACATACCCGTCTACACTGGCTTTAAGTCAACTTAAGTTGACTTTATAAGGTTGACTTAAGCCTGAAGTCTAACTTCAGGGGTGGTGTTATTAAGTCGACTTAAGGAAGCACTTAAGTCGACTTAACAAGCGCCCAGTGTGGACACAGAGTTCTGTAGGTTGACATAAGTGTCCTTAGGTCGACCTAAGGCACCAGTGTAGATGCACCCTAGAGTCACAGCCAAGGGAGGAAGTGGAAATGGAGAGAGCTCTGGGAACCTGTGACCTATGTTCCCTCTAAGGTGCACGGCTGCGCAGCGGCCGTCGCAACCCCCGTGCAGCAGTCGGGTCCCTGCCGCCAGCAGCCTCGGCTTCTTTCTTTCTTTTTTTTCTTCTTTCTTTCCTTCTTTCTCTTCTTTGTCTTCCTTTTTCTTTCCTTCTTTCTCTTCCTTCCTTTTTTCTTTTTTTCTCTTCTTTCCTTCTTTCTCTTCCTTATTTCCTCTTCCTTCTTTCCTTCTCTTTTTTCTTTCTCTTCCTTCTCTTTTTTCTTTCTCTTCCTTCCTTCTCTTTTTTCTTCCTTTCTCTTCCTTCTTTCTCTTCTTTGCCTTCCTTTTTCTTTCCTTCTTTGTCTTTCTTTTTCTTTCCTTCTTTCTCTTCCTTCCTTCTTTTTTCTTTTTCTCTTCTTTCCTTCTTTGTCTTCCTCTTTCTTCTTTCTCTTCCTTCTTTTTTTCTTCTTTCCTCCTTTTTCTTCCTTCTTTCCTCTTCTTTCCTTCTCTTTCTTTCTTTGCTTCCTTCCTTCCTTTCTCTTACTTCTCTTTTTTCTTTTTCTCTTCCTCCCTTCTCTCGTTTTTCTTTCTTTTTCTTCCTTCCTTCTTTTTTAAAAAAGCTTTTTAAAAATTAATTTGAAATAAAAACCTTTCTAAAAATTAAATTTCAATTCAAAGTTCATTCAAATTCAATTAATTAAACACAATTAATTAATTCTATTTACAATCACTTTAACTTCAATTAATGCCTATAATTTCTGTTGTGTGAGTTTACACAAAAATTTTATTCAGAAAAATTTTTGCACACGGCTTGAAAATTTTGCACACAAGCCACCAAACCTTAGAGGGAACATTGCCTGTGACCCATCCTTATTAAGGCCTTTGCTACTGGACTGGTGAGAGATTTAAACTGGTGGCTGCTCCAAGTTCAGCCAATAAAGAGAGACTCCGTTGGAATAAGACTCCGTTGGAAATCTGGGCATCCATCCTTTTGTGGTGAAAGATTTACATGTACACAGATGTAAATCTATGATCCCTGCATTATACAAATATATTCTTGTAACGTAAGGGTTAGGAAATTGTGAAGTTAATATTTGCTTCTTTTAGTGTATTTAATATCCAGGCATCTTTCCAAAGGAAACCTTCTAATTTGTGCCACAAGGCACTACCCCACCCTATTACTGGCCCATTCTTAACAATGACGTAGGGCCATTTTCTCAAGATACTCACCAGCTGGTTGGGACCATAAAGGCGAGTAAGACAGGAGAAAACCTCCCTTCCCTGGTTTCACGCATCCTTCTGGGGTCTTGGAGCACAGATACCTGGTGTGAAGATGCAAAAGGGTATGTCCAGAGGCAGAAACACAGAGTCCTAAGGCTCTGTGAGGCCCTGCGCCCCCATGTTTCCACTTATAGTGCAATTCTGTATTGTGAAATGCAAAGTATTTTGGTCAAGATGTTTTTGGAATTGCCATGACGTACTGAGCATTATTGTTATAGTAATCTGTTCATGTGTATATTTATGAGGCTTCAGTATGTAATATTCCCAAAGATGTGTCCTCATTCCTTAAACAGATCTGGACAAAATTCTCCAGGAGGAGAGGGACAGTTCCCACTTTGTCAAATCATGTATAGGACAAATCCATCTCCGCTCACCAGGAACAAAGGACTGGCCTGGACATCAACAAAGATTCAATAGAACTCTCAAGTTAGCCTTCCCTCTTCCATGGGGCAGGTTGAAAACATGAGAAAGTAATGTTAAATGACTCGGGGCATGGATGAAACCACACAAGGACATTGTTTGTCACTTGATGCTGACGGGGTGTGCAAAAGTCTAGAGGGGAGAAAAAACGTTTTGAAAAGGAGAGTTTTGCCAAGCTCTCACCCTTTTTCACCTCCATCTACAAACAACCCCAAGCAACTGAAGAAAAATCAGCCAGCCTGTGGTGGCTAGTTAATAAAGTTGTTCGCTCTACCTTCTTACACTTTGACTTATAATACCTTAAAATCCTTCTGTAGTTAATAAATGTGTTTTTTGCTTTACCTAAGGCAGTATGTCTGGTGTGAAGTGTATTGGAGACTCCACTTGGAATAACAAGGCCAGTGCATATCAATTTCTTTCTTAAACTGATGAAGTTACATAAGCTTGCTTTGCTCAGTTGGTGTATCAAACATTCTTAGATGGAAGGTCCTAGGGTTAGATCTGGGCCTGGGGGATTTTTTGGAATCGTTCTACTGCATAGTCCAAAAAGTGACTGGCTAGAAGCATGCACTCAGTCAGTTAGAGGATACTTGCTTGCTAGAAACTGTGCATAAACAGCCCAATATTTGGGTTTCTCACTGCAGAGCAGAGTAAGACAGGCTCCAGGAATGGGGTTTTGGCATGTTACTGCAGTCCAGATTGCACCAGGGGAATTTCACAGCCCCTTTGACTAAAAACATTTAGTCCTGAGAGTGGCTGTCAGCTGAGCAGGGGTTTTGTGAGTCTGGGGGGGAGGGGGGTCAGATTCTGGGATCAGGGGCTTAAAGCGGAAGCTTTATGACTCTACTCTTGGGTCCATGTCTTTATCCTCATGTTAAAGGTGAGGAAACAAAAGGCAGAACAAGGTGTTGTTGCCTGCCCAGAGTCGCTCAGCCGGCTAGTGGCAGGGATAGGCTTCTAAACCACTATTCTCCATCCTAGTTTATGGCCCTATCTGCTCCATCATATCCACTTGTAATTGACAATGGCACCTAAGTGTATTAGATGCTGAACTCTCCATTCACAGGCTATAGGATTTAGAGGCCTAACATCAACTCTTATGGGAAAACCCAGCCTCTACATGTACAGCTAAATGAATATCCTGAGAATTTCTTCCTCTCCCAGGGTATGTTTTCTAGCTTCTTCCTTCTGAGTTCTTACTGGCTGGACAGGCAAGAATATCCCTGGGGTGAAGAGGCACTCAAGGTTACAGAGGATCAGGAATGGGGAAGGTGTGGCTATAGAACATAACGATATGGGAGGAAGCAAAGCTTAATGTGGCCAATGTTTCATGTGCTCTTCCTAATGATCCTTAGAGGGTAGCTGAGCACAGTGACTGGCAATTAGATAGTAATAATTATTAAACCTGTGATTTCAGTTACCAATGTTCCTTAAGCAATGAAGAATAAATAAACCTAGAGTTCCCATATTTAACCTCAGTATGATAAGATTCAGGTCTATCCCTGTGTAATAGTCAATTATCAGATTAGACATGTTTCCTCAGAGTTGAGCAATGAGATGTCAATCCTGTCTGCAATATTTTCCCAGAAATCAATTAAAAATCAAAACCAAAACAGCTTTTTTTACAAAATGCACATAGATGAGCCACACATTTTCAACATTTCAGCCTCGTGAACAACAAAGGTTTGGTGACATAAAATTATTCACAGTGATGATAAATTGGAAAGAGACCTTACTCATAAAAGAGTAAATCATGCTAGGAGAGGACTGGAAAGATTAATCTTCTAGAGAATTTTGCATTCAGAAAGAAGTGCATATTTGTATTCTTCCATAAAGGTTGGGACAAACCTTTTGTTTAGGGCACAAAGTGACAGTAGATCAAATGCTGAGAAAGGACAGGTTTGGTGTCAAGTGACAGACTTGTAATATATAAACAACTGAAATGATGATATTTACTGTACTCAAATGTTGCTATCCCTGCTTTACAAGATAGGGACCTGGTGCACAGCAAGAAAGATAGATGGAGGTATTTCAGCTCCTAAAGACAGAGACACCTCTGGTGCAATTTGAAATTGATGGGCACCTTTGTTACACCTCCCAGTAAAATATTACATCTGACCCATTTTGCCAGTCAGCTCTGATCTGTGAAGGGTATTGATCTGCTCTGATGCACTAGAACATGAGAAATGTGACTAGTTGAGCCCAAGTCTATGTTTGTGTACTCTTGTACCCGAGCCACATCATCTTATATTGGAATGCATTGGTGCTCTCTGTCAAGTTACTACTCATGTTTGCAAAAAGGCTAATGTTTTCATGAACCTGAAGTCTTCCCAGACAGGAAATCTTTCCCAGGGATCAAGACTTGGCATTTCCCCTTCCTGGTCTCTGTAAAACACTCAGCTATCCTTCTGGTAGACAGCAGAGAGAGGCAATGAAAAAAGGTTGACATATTATGGCATTAATATCATTTATTCATGTTATAGAGTGAATATTTTCCCCATAGACAAACCCTACGGTGGACCCAGAACAGGGAAATCAACCATTCATCACAGAATTCATCCTCCTGGGATTTGGGACACTCATTAAACTGCAAATCCTTCTCTTCCTGCTGTTTCTAGTCATCTACATTGCAACCATAGCCAGAAACATCCTCATCTTGGTGCTAGTTGTGACTGATAAGAATCTTCAGACGTCCACGTACTTCTTCCTGGGGAACTTGAACTGCATGGAGGCCTGCTACACCTCCACCATCCAGCCCAGAATCCTGACTAGTCTACTGACTGAGGACAGAACCATTTCTGTTAGTGGATGTGTCACACAGTATTATTTCTTTAGTTCGCTGGCAGCTACAGAATGCCTGCTCCCATTAGTGATGTCTTATGATCAGTATTTAATCACAGTCAAACCACTTCACTATGAAGCCCATGTGAGTGCTAGGTCTTCTCTACAACATGAGAAACAAAGATTTCAAAGAGGTCCCGAGGAAATCTTGCAGGAAATTCATGTTAGGACAATGATAGCAAATCTGTTGCCTTAGGTTAAAATAAAATTGATAGGCCAGAGGCTGGCTTAGATCCTGAATTGAAACCTACTGTAGCCCAATGCTGTTTCATTAACATCATTGGGTTATGTGTCATGCTCTTACAGTCACCACCAGGGGAAGGAGTAAAGACCAACAGACCTCTTGGAACCTGTGACCCATTCTTGTTAGGACCTTTGTCAGGAGCCACAGCTGGTGGAAGACCTGAACTTGTTGCTGTTCAAAGTTCAGACAATGATAGGGGATTGTGTTCAGTGACAAGGTCCAGCTAAAACACTCAGCTGGAAAGTTGTGCATCCCTTTCTTCTATGATGAGAGACATAGATGAACACACACTTAAATCTGTGAAGCCTTCTGAGGTGGGGCAAGTAGCACACCCCAGCAAAAATGTGGCTAATGGAGCCCTGGAGAGACTGTGGCTGTAGCAGCCAATCAGAAGGGCAAAAAGGTGAGCAGCTAATTGGGGAAAGGGAGTCTCATATAAGAAGGGCTGCCAGCAGCAGGGAGAGGACAGTCACCTTTAGGAGCTCATAGGAGGAAGAGTGGTTGATCTGCAGTTGAGCCAGGCCAGTTCCCTGGGATAGAGCAGTGGCAGGCTCTAGAGAAGAAGCAAGCCTGGGCCCTTAAGCAAGGACTGGGGTAGACTGCAAGGCTGGCTTCAGGGTAGGAGCAGCCACTGGGCCCTGGAGTAAGGGTCAGACAAAGACAGAAGGGCTGACTCCAGACAGAGAGCAGCTCGTTCCTGAAGAAATGGCCTGATTCTGGACTGCCTTGGTGATTGAAACAAGTGGACAAGAACTACTGGAGCTCCTTCGCGTCCCCCAGAAGGGGGAGGAGCTGTGACTGAGCCACAGCCAAAGGCCTGTGTTACAAAGCAGGCACCATGCTTCCAGTGAGATGCGGGTCCAGGAATGGAGGAATGACAGGCAACGCATCACTGGAGGGGGTGCAAAGGCCACCTGAGCAATTCCCCAAGATAGCCAGTAAGTCAATTCCTTCATGCTGTGAAAGAATAGTTTGGGAGTCAAGTTCCAGACTTTATTGCAATACACACAGCTGAAATGATTATGTTGTCTGTATCCAAATCAGACTATGCACTGGTTACTGGGAATGTGTAACACTATGTTTCATGGGATGTAATCAGTTCTGTTCTCTCAGATATGAAATTCTCAGACAGACCAATCGGAGCCCTATAGTTCTGGAACAAGATGATATAAGTTATATACCTCCTGTGGAACTGACGATCAAAGTGAACCTGATACTTTCCTGGGCGGTGGCAAGAAATTTATTCTTTATAAGCTCAGGTCTCTAACCTCCATGCTTCTATGGGCTGTGCCTTTCCAAGAAGTCTCAAGGGGTGAGTCTACACTTGTAAATTAAGTCGACTTAAGCTTGCTTAAGTCGATTTAATTTACTCTGTGTCTACACTACACTTTCCTTAAGTCGATTTAAGCAGCTGCTTAACTCAACTTAAGGAAAAGTTAAGTTGACTTTATAAAACCTCGTTTTAAGTTGACTTTCTGCTTAAGTTGACTTTCTAAAGTCGACTTAAGCCAGTGTAGACGTGGAGTACCCTTAAGTCGACTTTAAGTCAACTTAGGGGGCTCCAGGGCTTCCCCACTGCCCTCCCTGCCAGGGTGGCTGGCACAGCCGCAGCCTGGTATGCCCCCCCAAAGGGCAGGGCAGAGCCCTGCCCACCCTGCCCCTATGCCCTGCCAGGGTCCCTGCCCCCTTTGCCCCATTGTACCAAGGTCCACTGGGGCAAAGGCTGAGCCCCCTAGCACTTGGCAAGGGGTGCCCCCCTGCCACCGTGGACCTGTCCCAGGTCCACCTAGCCCCTACAAGTCAACCTAGGTGTCCAGTGTGGATGCTCTAGGTCGATTTTGTAGGATCCCCTCAAAGTCGACTTAGCTAAGTTGACCTAAATTCACAAGTGTAGACATAGCCAAGGAGTGGGATGACAAATTCTCTTATCCATGTAATGGCTGTTGGGTATTTAAGGAGTACATTCCCACTTTGAAAAGCCAACCAAAAAGCATAAAACACCTTGTTGCATTTGCATTTGATCTAACCAGCAACCTGCACTTCTTGGTTTCAGGAATGACAGAATAAGAGGCAATGAGCTAACACTAATATTATCAAAAAATCTTAAGTGAACTTCAGACATGCCAGAGGACCCTGAGTCCCATAGCTTCCAGTGAGATACAGGCTGCTACTCTTTAGTGATGAGGTCAATTTTGGAAATTAGACTTAGGCTCCGAAGTCAACTATTAGTCTTTTTTAGAAAGGTTACCTGGAGTGATTGAGTGAGTTTAGGAGATGGGTAACGGGCACACCTGCTTGGCATGGAGGGCAAGAGGAGGTTTGGTTGGAGAAAATGTCAGGTCAATGAACTCTGCTGAGATTTTCAAACCCTTCTAAGGGAATTGGATGGGAACTGAGTGCCTAATTCACTCTTACAGCTTTGAAAAGCTCAGCTGTAAAATTTAAAATTAATTTCTTATTCCTCGACAGGTACTGCCGCCTGAATCTAAATGCAAGATTTATTTCAGGATTAACAAGGAAGGTGTCTGGTGGCACTTTTAAAGACTAACTAATTTATTTATCACAAGCTCCCCATCTTCAAGCATCTGATGAAGTGGGATTTTCTCCCACAAAAGCTGATGCAATAAATGAATTTGCTAGTCTTTAAAAATGCCACCAAACTCCTTGTTTGTTTTACTGAGCTAGACTAAGATGGCTACCCCTTTGGAATTCAAGATTAAAAGCCTGTTTCCTCCCCAGGCCTTTCCCTTTCAGAGTAGAAGTGTGACTCTGGTTTACTTTTAAACACTGTGAGGTAAATAACAGCTTTCCCTCACCTGTTACTTTCCACAGAACAGACATTCCCTGGGAGATTGCCTCTCCGCACAGAAGAATATATAATGAATGAGAAGAGACATCCCTGTTTCGCACTGAGTACGATGCCCAGGACACATCACCAGATCTAAAAAAGTCATGGCAGCTGATATGGGATTCGGCATCCTATTTACTGGAAACATGGCAGTATGTGAATGCGATGGGCAGAGAAGATGAATAACTGAATAACCAGGATTCTGGTCACAGAACTGCTGAGTGAGGAGGTGATGCGGACCAGCTCCTGACACACCCTCCTTAGAGATACATCAGCCTTTTCCTCCCTGTTCCTTGAAGCCTGATGGTTTTGAAGCAATGTCAGTTTGGTAGGTAACTATTCCCATGACAGTCCAAGGGGAATGGGGAGATGATATCCCTCTAACTCTGAACCCAAAGCAAAATGACTGAATTTGGAAACAGACAACACCTGCCATATCACTGCTCTCCTATAGTTACTTATCTGGCCCCCTCACCATGGTAACTGGACATCTCACTGTCTTGCATGGATGTATTCTCCTTTCCCCACCATCCCCCAATGTGGTGCTGTTTTCCCTGCATTACAATTGGGGAGCTGGTGCACAGAGGGACAGATCCATAGAGGAATTTCATCTCTGCATGACACAGACATGCCTGATGGGATTTGAAATTTTTGTGGATTAGCTCCTCACCCCACTCAGGCACCTATGTGCAATTTTAGGTACTCACAGGCCTTGGGAAATCTGGCCAAAAGTCCCCACAAGGAACTTGAACAAAGGAAGGAATTCAACCGACGTCTGTCAATTCTAAAGTGAGCTCCTCAAACACCAGAGCACCCTTGATTCCCCTTTCCCCTTCCCTCCATGGAACACAGGAGGTTTAACTTTTTCTTCTTCCATTGATCTCACTGGGGTACTGGGAGAGTGAGGTGTTAATTTTTACTGCTGTGGAAATTCAGCACCAGGGGGAAGGTTTGCAGTCAGAGTGGTGGCTGCAGGATAGATCCTGACCATGACTCAAGGGATACAGTTGTCTCCCTGTACAGCAAAGGGGTCCAAGATATCAGGGTTCAAGGTGCAGGGAATGCAGCTGCTCTGACCCATTGGAGTAGCCGTCTCTGGCCAGATGACTCTGAGCATCAGGCTGTGTCAGACAACACCTCAAAGTGGTATGGTCAGTCACCAGCCCCATAACGGTTCAGGGAGCTCAGAGCAGTTCTATTGTCACCATCCCCCTCACTTACTTCATGCCAGCTGGGTGCTGTGTGCATGGCTATGGAGCCAGTGATACCATCCCTGCAGCCCCAAGGCAGAGGAGGGAGGCTGCTCTAACGTCAGCTGTTACTGGGGTGTATTTTCTGTTGTTGATTTCAGTATATTAATTGACATTAAATCCTGCCAAGCTGAGCTATACACTTCAAAGAAGGCTAGAGGCGTGAGCTGTCCAAGTCCCACTGAAATTAAAAGGAGTCCCATCCTTGCAGCCAGTAGACATTTTATCTTTGACTGCAGTGAGAGAAGACTCAGGCAGAACAAAATTAATCCCCATTTTCAAATTAACTCTGCGCAGAATCGGCTCCTTCTTTAGACTAGTATATCAACCCAGTAAAAGATCTCACCTCACCCACCTTGTCTCACTAAGGATCAGTAATGGCAAGAGAGATGTAATGGCAGATATGTCAGTCACAAACAAACAGAGAGAATTAATGTAATTTTAACCAAATACAAAGAGCTTATAAAAATTTCTGATGGACTAGTTCTCTCAGAAAATACACTCATCTCTCCAAAATAGTTGATGAAAAAGGGTGTGTACTTTATAAAATGAAGTAATATTGAATAACATACAAATAAAAGCCTAAAAGTCATATAAAAACCTAGAAATAACTTTTATAATAAAGATCATTTTGAAAGGTGAAAACTGAAATGAAAATTTGGGTCCTCCACGACTTTAAAAATATCAAAATATAACATTCCTTGCACATTTCAAACAGCTATCATTCATGCAAAACAGGGTAAAATTTTTGGCTCCCTTAGGCTATGTCTACACTACAAAAAGTTAGGTCAACTTTGTTAAGGCAACTTAATAAGGTCGACTTTAAGTCAACTTAAAATCGACCTTATTAAGTCAATTTAACAAAGTGCTGTCCATGGACATGGACTAAGTCCACTTTGTTAAGCAACCTAACTGCCTTTAGGTGGACTTAACAAAGCGGACTTAAACTTCCACACTGGGCTTAGATCGACTTAAAGAAGGGTTAGGTCGACCTAAGGAGGCTTAAGTTGACCTACCCGGCGGTTCTTATTAAGTTGACTTAAGCTTTCATTAAGTCGACTTAAGGAATTTCTTAAGTTGACTTAATGAAAGCCTGGTGTAGATGCAGCTTTGCTTAAGTCCACTTAAGCCTACTCGATTCGACTTAATTTGTAAGTGTGGGCATAGACACAGTGGTTTTTAGCTAGGATTGGCTCTTTTTCTAAATAAAAATTGGGTAACTATATGACCAGTAGTAACATTTCCACCATTGAGGGGATTTAAAATTTGCCTTTCTGCATAAGATCGTCACCTGGCTGGGCAATGAAATGTTGCTAAAATAAAGGATAAGCATTCCAGTTTTTTAGAAAAAGATTTTCAAAGAGCAGTAATAGAGTGAGGCAAACTGCTTCCCTTACAATTCAGTGGAAGTTGGCGGGCCATCCACTGCAGTTCCCAGCTGTATATGCTTGGTTTGTTTCTTTGTCGTGGCTTCCCCTCAGGTATAAACTCATGACCCATCTCAGCCGTGGAATTCCAGCTGTTTTGTGCTGGTTGTAAACATCAGACAAAGATAGCTGTGACTATCTGAACCAATTCCTATCTAATCTGTCTCTTATCTGTGTTCACTACTGTGTCTGAGCCACAACACCACAGTGTTTGGCACTTGTGCCATCTGCAAAGATACTACACAAGTTTACACAGACGCTAACATTTTGTTGCACCTGCAGTGTCTCCTGATCTGTCCAGGGTCTAGAAAGTTGGCATTTCCCCTCCTCAGCATCTGTTCTCTACTGAGCTATGGTTTGGGTAGCTAGCAAAAGGAGACAATGAAAACAATGATGATAGATAATGGACTGAATGTACTTTATTTATCTCACAGAGTGAATTTTTTTCCCATAGATATACCCCATGGGGAAGTTAGAACAGGGAAATCAAACCTCCATCACAGAATTCATCCTTCTGGGATTCAGGACCTTTCCTGAACTGGAAATCCTTCTCTTCCTGGTGTTTCTAGTGATTTATATCACAACCATGGCTGGGAACATCCTCATCATGATGCTAGTTGTGACTGATCAACATCTTCACACCCCCATGTACATCTTCCTGGGAAACTTGTCCTGCTTGGAGACCTGCTACATCTCCACCATCTTGCCCAGCATGCTGGCTGGTTTCCTGAATGAGGACAGAAAAATTTCTGTTACTGGTTGCTTTCTACAATTATATTTCTTTGGTTCTCTTGTTGCCACGGAATGCCTTCTCCTATCAGTCATGTCATATGATCGATACATAGCAATATGCCATCCAATGCACTATGCTGCCCGTATGGGTGCCAGGGCTTGCCTCCGGCTCGCAAGTAGCTCTTGGGTTGGTGGCTTCTTAGCTAACAGCATAACAACATTGTCGCTAGCACAGTTAACTTTCTGTGGCCCCAACGCTATTGATCATTTCTTTTGTGATCTTATCCCTCTGATGAATCTCTCCTGCAATGATGCTCAGCTGATGGAAATGCTGGCTTTCACACTCTGCTTGGTTTTCTCACTGATCCCATTTCTACTAACCCTGATATCCTACACCTTTATTATCACCACCATCCTGAGAATCTCTTCCACCACCGGGAGGCAAAAGGCCTTTTCAACCTGTTCCTCTCACCTCATTGTGGTGTCCATTTATTATGGAACCCTGTTAATTGTCTATATGTTCCCAACAAGCCACAGACTGAGAGACTTCAAGAAAATTCTCTCTCTCATCTACACTGTCCTGACTCCCCTGGTCAATCCCCTC
>ML688331.1:130884-158184 GCA_007922175.1 Pelusios castaneus | reverse complement strand
ATCACCCAGTCCCAGTGCTGGTGACAGAGGAGATGGGAAGCTGAGATCTTCCATCAGCTGCTAAGGGAGGATAGTGCACTGGGGGAAGAAGGCTGAGGCAGGCAGCAGCATTTACAAAGTGACTTTGTGTGGAGCCAGAAGATTGTTGCATTGTTATCACATAAAGAGCTTTATCAATGTTGTCTCAGAATTCCTCCTGAAAAAGAGAAGGAAGGTTGATATTTTGTCCTTTTGGTCATGACCTGTCACTATCCCATCACTCATTAAAGGTCCTGGGCTATGAGAAAAGCTGCAGAGATGTTTTGTGGTTGCTGTCCTGGCCCATCCCAAGTACAGTGCCTCCTGTGTGATCCGTGAGAGCAGGACCAGCTATGGTGCTATTCAAGGGATCTGGCCTCCCTTCACTTGCTCGCTCACCCAGGAGCTTATGACTGAGTCATGTCACAGACAGGTTTAAAGCAGGAGCCCCAAGGGAAGCCATTCAGGGGGCTCCCCACCTCTGCCCTATGTATGGCTCCGCACTTAACACACTTGTTACCATTCCAACCCACCATGCTGCCCCCAGGCAGAGCAGAGCTGTGTGCGTGAGTGAGTGAGTGCAGGAAAGCCAGAAAGCAGGTGTGTCCCAAAGGCTCCAAAACCCGAGTCATATGAAAAAGTTCCCCAAACTAGTCTATTTCTCAATCTGTGTATTTTAAATCTATCCCAGGATTTTTATGATTGTGAACCATAAGTTCTGAATGGGGCTGGAGATTCTGCTTGCTTAATGTGAAAGTCATGCTCTAGTTGACCACAAGGCAAGGGGATAAATTCCAGAATCCGCTGCATGAAATTCTCTAGCCTTGGCTTTGCACAAGCTCAGTACAGATAACTGTGATGGACTCAATAAAATGTTTAGTTTTCATCCAGTTTTGGGGGTGGGTTTTCATTGAAAAGTGATCACTCTTCATTGAAAGCCCAGTTGCTACGCTGCTGCCCAACTGCAGCTGCCTGGGTCCCCAAGAGAAATTGGAATATTTTTCTCTCCCACTGCCTCCTAACGTAAATGAATCTTGCACTGACAACTTTTAGTTGTTCCCTTGGTACGGAAATGGATAAATCTCCCACCCAGTCTGTGACTCACCAGCTACACTGAACAGTCTTCCCTTCTCCAATCAGCCCCCTCCATCCTTTATGAGACCTTCAGGAGATCCTATAGGTCGTGACTACTGTGACAAGCTCTGGGGACACATCTCTGATGAACCTCTGCTCACAGGGAGCTGGTGAAGGTCTTGGAGAAGTTCTGGAGGCCAGAGATGGTGGTGGGAGGGCCCAGCTTGCAGGGGATCACTGAGATCTCTGTGAATCTTTGGGGATCCAGGGATGATGAGTTCTCTCTTTGTTCCTCAGCACAAGGGAACAGACCAGTCTACTGAGTGTCCAGCCCCACTGGAACAATCGGAGAGATATTTCCCTGTAGAGGGCTGTGTGGAAATGTCCTCTCCCAGCCTTCACTCTGGGTTTGAAATGCAGCTGCCAGGAAGAAATCTGGCCCCATATAACCATTATTAGTCTATTTTATTGTATTGCCCCAAAACTACAGCTGTAATTTCATCACCAGTACCACTCGGCCACCCTCAAGCGAGTCTTGTGACTCCTCCGAATCCCACACACAGCATTAACAGCCTGGGTTCCAGGAACAGAGCCTGTGGAAAGGCTTGCCCTACCGTCCCATTTCATAATATCATCAGACATTCCCCTGGGATTGGGCTTCATGCAGCTTATCTTTGGCCATGATGGGATGAAAGCCGGCATACACTGAACCAATCAGCTGAGGGTCCCACGTGGCCAAGTGGCCCCCAAGGAAATGGACAAACACACTTCATAAGGACAGCTGCACCCTGTCTGAGCAGACAAACTGCAAGTTCCCCGTTGACTTCTTGTCTGTTTGGGTGCAGACCTCTGTTGGCAGCTGCTCCCCTTCTCGCAGGCACTGGGTACGTTGGCAGGTTTCTCTGTCTTTAAATATTTCAAACATAAAGGGAAGGGTAAAGGCTGCCAGCTGCTCACATGGGCAGATGTTTTGTGCAGTGGCAGCTGACTGCTGGGCTGTGGGTGTAACTCATTGAGAGGTGCAGGAGAATAGCCTCCCTAGACAATTGGGAAATTTTTCACTTCAATGAATCCTTCCAGATACAAAGAAATCCCAAATATAAAGGGAGCTCAGAGTGTGAAAAACTGGATGTCCCAAGCCAACATTTCTCTGTGGGTCCCATTTCTAAGGAACCGAGGTGCTCTGGGCCTGAGAAGAGCAACAGAAAAAAATAGTGAGTAGTTCCCAAAGCACCTCAAGTTAATTGCTCCTGGAAATTTAATCCAAGAATCCATGTTCAAAGTTTTTGTTCTCTAACTCCATTGTGAAGGCAGGAACTCAGGGCTCTGTTGCTTTATGGTAACGTGGAATAGTTCTGCTTCTTGTCTGTGTGAGGATATAATCAGTTCTGCCGTGTGGAAAACTCCTCTCTGTTATAGGGCATCCTGTGCATCTGTCCCTTTCTGTTCTCTGAGTGCCCAATGTCAGCCTCCTCCCGTTCCCTCTCCTGTGCTGGAAACCCACCAGCCTCCCACACTCAGACTGCCCCCTCGGCTATAGCACACTGTGGCTGAACTGGATTTGTCCAGCAGGTCTGACTGAATTTGGCACCTGTGGTTCCCTTTAGGGTACCCTTCCCTTTGGGGGTCTGTGACTGTAAAGAGAAGAATGACCAATCAGGCGCCCTGAACCAAATTATCATTTAACCTGAACACTTGGAATAAAACATCATTCAAGAGAATAAAAGGCTTTTAAATCAACCGTGTGTGCACATGTCACAAGTCAGCCCGTTTGGATGGAGGCTCAGGCAGGCTGAGAAGTCTTCTGACTTCTCCATCGGTGTGGGTTTGTCTGTCAGGCTGTGATGACTTTCTCAGCTCTAGGTGCCCCAGAGTTAGACAGACAATCAGCACTGGAACAGCAAGCTCTGTAACTTGCTTGGAGCCCTGGGAATGAGCTGTTCAGAGCATGAAGCTCAGGTGTTGTCTCTCAACCTCCCAGAAATGTTCACTGAGATTTTTTTTTTCCCTGAGCTCTTGTTACCCTTCCTGCTTTTTTTTTTTTCTTCACAGCAGCCTGGCATAGTTACACAATCAGCAGTCAACAGAC
The DNA here is from genome assembly GCA_007922175.1 of Pelusios castaneus. NCBI lineage: Eukaryota > Metazoa > Chordata > Testudines > Pelomedusidae > Pelusios > Pelusios castaneus. Next base: position 155,003 of record ML688331.1, on the reverse strand, counting down.
ACATAATTATGGCCGCTCAGCTCCATGTTTGCCACAGCACTGTTCCAGGGTTGTGTGTATTTTATGAATACATCGCATAGATAGCTGGGATGGGGGGGGATGGGGGGAATAGATGAATTTCACGTGTGAACTGAAGTTTGATTTCCATGAATACTCTTGGATTTCACTTTGAAACCCACTTCCTGCAAACTCTCATTGTAGCAAAATATAGGATGCTGGGTTACTGCTGTAAATCAGTTGTTTTCAACCTGTGGTAGGGGTTTGCGGACTGAGTAAGATTTCAAAAGATATGTGCACCTACATTTGAAATTTTGTAGTTGTCCACAACTTAACAAAAAAAAAAGTGAAAACCCCTGTACTAGCGAGTGAGAGACCCGTGAATGAATATGGTATACCATGATACCAGTCCCTGTACTAATCCAGGTAAGGGCTGCAGCTAGACATCACAGAGCCTGAGGAGAACCTTGCTTAAAGGAGATTGAATGAGAGCCAAGAGGCTGCAATCTTTTCAAATTCTCAAGAAATCCAGATAACCCATGGTAGATATTTGGTCCTCCTTTAACCTGAGAAATCCACACTAAATGAAGATCAGATGGGGAAAAAAAAGGGGTTTACATGGGTGTGCTGATATACAGTTCTATAAAAGTATATTGTTATATATTACAGTTCTATAAAAAGCATAGTTCAATAGTTCTCTTTTTCTTTGCAATACAATCCTTAAAAACTAAACTTTCAGTTATAAAACTTTCAGTCTATGCATGTCTATCAAAAGATAGCTGCAGAGCTGGGAAACTTTTCTACTTACTGACTTTTACTTTAGAAAAGTATTTCAGAGGTTTTTCAAACCCTTTTTGCAATGGGCTTCGGCTATTAATTCTTTTTTTCAGTGAGCTGTTTCTCGATCTGTGTCCTGGTATCCGACGAGATGCTGTTTCTAACACTTTGATTTAGAATCATGCCCACAGTAACTCAGGAATGGACAGGATATGATGTGGCCTGCATTGTACAGGAGGTCAGACTGGATGATCATATTCGTCCCTTCTCACTTTAAAATCTACTGTCCCACTTGTGCGAACTATCCAGAAACCCATGTGACAACAGAGCTGCTGGTCTGTGTTTCAGTGAAGCATAGAGATGATGTGAAGGAAAATGGATTGTAATAATGACTATATGTAATTTTACCCACCACTTGTTTCACCAGCATGGCTGAAGTAACCTGCACGCTTAGTTAAATATTAGTGCAAAACTAGTGTTTGTATTAATCATTGTATAGGACACCAACTCCTCTCCTGCCAACACAAAGTAACTCTCTATGGTAGCTTGTAACTTATGAAGTATCATAAACTCATAGGCTATGTCTACACTGGCAAGTTAGTTCAAATTAAGGAAGCTTAATTCTAACTAATAAATCTGAATAGGCTATTTGAAGTAAGGGTTAATTCGAACTAACTGAATTAACCAATGTGGCCATGTTAGTTCGAACTAAGTGCTTAGTTTGAACTAACCAGCCCAATAAATTCAGTGCAAATTGCTAATTCAAACAAAGCAATGGCCATGAGTGGCACTTGCTTAGTTTGAACTAAATTTTGCTAGTTCGAATTAAGTTAATTTGAACTAACTAAAATTAGTTTGAATTAGTTAGCTCAAATTAACTAATTTGAACTAATTTTAGTAAGTGTAGACATAGCCCTTTAAGGTCAGAAGGGACCACTACGATCATCTAGTCTGACCTTCTGCAAAATGCAGGCCTCAAGATCTCACCCACCCGCTCCAGCAATAGTCCCCCAACCTATGACTAAGTTATTTACCTCCTTAAATCATGATTTAAGGACTTTAAGATACAGAGAATTCACCGGTAGGTGAGACATGCCCTGTGCTACAGAGGAAGGCGAAAAACCCCAGAGCACAGGCCAATCAGCCCTGGGGGAAAATTCCTTCCCAACCCCAAATATGGCAATCAGTAAAACCTTGAGCACGTGGGCAAGTCTCAACAGCCAGTTACCCAAGAAACAATTATCTGCAATAACTCAGAACCAGCCCCATGTACTCTCCCCTCTTAGGCCACTTGTATATCCACCACCCGTAGCCAAATATCAGTCAATTTCCAAAACAGGTTAGTCATACCATCCCCTCCATAAATGTATCAAGCTCAGTTTTGAAAGCAGTTATAGTTTTTGCCCCCACAACTCCCCTTGGAAGGCTATTCCAGAACTTTATTCCTCTAATGGTTAGAAACCTGCATCTAATTTCAAGCCTAAATTTCTTGATGGACAGTTTATAACCATTTGTTACGATGTCCACATTGGTGTTGTACTCAAATAATTCCTCTCCCTCCCTGATATTAATTCCTCTGATGTATTTATAGAGAGCAATCATATCCCCCCTCAACCTTCTTTTGGTTAGGCTAAACAAGCCAAGCTTCTTGAGTCTCCGCTCATAGGGCAGGTTTTCCACTCCACAGACCATCCTTGTAGCCCTTCTCTGCACCTCTTCCAATTTGAATTCATCCTTTTTAAACATGGGGGACCAGAACTGCACGCAATATTCCAGATGGGGTCTCACCAGAGCCTTGTACAGCGGCACTAACACCTCCCTGTCTCTACTTGAAATACCTTTCCTGATACATCCTAGAACCGCATTATCTTTTTCATGACTACATCACATTGGGGGCTCATAGTCATCCTGTGATCAACCAGTACTCCCAGATCCTTCTCCTCCTTAGTCCGTTCCAACTGATGCGTCCCCAACTTATAGGAGAAATGCTTGTTATTTGTCCCTAAATGCATGACCTTGCACTTACCATTATTAAATTTCATCCGATTCCTGATACCCCAGTTTACAAAGTCATCCAGATCTTTCTGTGCAGTATCCCGAGCCTTCTCTGTATTGGCAATACCTCCCAACTTGGTGTCTTCCGCAAACTTCATTAGCACATTCCCACTTTTTGTGCCAAGGTCAGTAACAAAAAGGTTAAACAAGATCGGTCCCAAGACAGATCCCTGAGGGACTCCACTGGTAACCTTCCTCCAGCTTGACAGTTCACCCTTCAGTATGACCTGCTGTAGTCTCCCTTTTAACAAGTTCCTTATCCACCTTACTATATTCATATTAATCCCCATCTTCTGTAACTTAACTAATAACTCCCTATGTGGAACTGTATCAAATGCTTTGCTGAAATCAAAGTAAATTAGGTCCACCACATTCCCTTTATCTAAAAAATCCGTTATCCTTTCAAAAATGGAGATCAAGTTGGTTTGGCACAATCTCCATTTTGTAAAGCCATGTTGTATTTTATCACAGTTACCGTTATCCTCTACAGCCTTAAGTACTTTTTCCTTCAAAATTTTCTCCAAGATCTTGAATACTACTGAGGTCAAACTAAGAGGCCTGTAGTTACTTGGATCATTTTTATTTCCTTTCTTGAAAATAGGAACTATATTAGTGATACTCCAGTCATATGGTACAACCCCCGAGTTTACAGATTCATTAAAAATCCTCGCTAAAGGGATGGCAATTGAATGAGCCAGTCAACCGAAACCTTGTCTGGGGAAGGGATGGGGTCCTCTGAGGATACATAGAAGCCTGTAGGATGTTTGACCTCATTTGATCCAGGCAACACTGACCAGACAATGCATGCAGCTTCTCTTGGAAGGAGTTTTTGGGTAGTCAGTGAATCCCCAGAAGTATCTGGTAACTGACAGTTAATAGTGCTCTGTTCTCATAAAATTTACACATATATATCTGGAGTGACGCTGTTGCAGTTAATGTTCCTGAACTCAGAACCTGGACCTAAAAACTTATTCCATAGCCTAAAAATAGGCAATGGTGTAATTCCAGCTCTTGGGAGTATTGACAATGAAAAGATATAAGAGACTATGGAACACTTTTATAAATAACATCAGTGCAAGATGGATAAATGCAGTCACCGTTCTCGCCATATTGTACAATGGGTCACACTCAGAAGTGGAGAGCTAGAAAGGGTGTTTGATCACTGTGGAATTTTACAATTGTGACTTTCATACAAACAGGTTGTGGAACTTTAAAAAAAATAAAAATAAAAATTGAGGGCTATAAACCTTCTTGATTTCACCATAAAAATATGTCTAACCAAGGATTATCTGGAGGAAATTTTCCCTGGGAGCAGGTTATCTCATACTTGTCTACTTCAGGTATTCTTCTACCTTCATCTGATCCTGAACACTGGATACTGGGCTAGAAAGATCACTGACCTATTCCAGTCTGGAAATGCCTCTCTTCTTATTGCAGGGGTAAGAACCAAAGAACAGCTACATAGTGTTAAATGAACGGTCCGGTTAGCCAAATATCTTGTCTTATAAGAGTGGTCAATGCTAGGCACTTCAGAGGGAATGAGTAGAAGAGGTAATCATCCAGCATGAATCCAAGACTGTTTTTATTGATCTACCTTGAGTTCCTGGAACTCTGCAGACTTGCTCTGAGAGTAGGATGATGTCTCATTCAATGTCATCTAGTCTCCTGTTATTTTTCCTTTCAGGAAGTAAAGTTCAAAACTCCTCTGACCTGCACAGTTCATCATGTCAGCAATCAATGACACCAAAGTCCAACCAGTAGTGTTCCTTCTAACTGGAATACCTGGGCAGGAAAACTTCCATGTCTGGATTTCTATCCCCTTCTGCTTGATATATGTTATTTCTATATTAGGAAATTCATTCATTCTGTTTCTTGTAAAAACAGATCCAAATCTCCATGAGCCCATGTACATCCTCCTATCCATGTTGGCCACCACAGACCTTGCTTTATCAATATCCACCATGCCGACCACACTGGGTGTATTCTGGTTTAACTCTAGGGAGATCAGCTTTGATGCCTGTTTCACCCAGCTGTTCTTCATTCACTCACTTACATTCATTGAGTCCTCTGTACTTTTTTGCATGGCCTTTGACCGCTTAGTTGCAATTCGTAACCCACTGAGATATGATTCCATCTTAACCCCATCTAGAATAGCCAAGATGGGACTAGTGTCTCTGTTAAGAAGCGTGGGTGTTACATTCCCAGGCCTCATTTTCCTGACTCATTTCCAATACTGTCATGCCAATGTGCTTGCTCATTCCTACTGCCTAAACCAGGAAGTCATGAAGATGGCTTGTTCAGATATTAGGGCCCACAGCATCTACAGCTTTTTTGTAACATTTGCTACACTGGGGTTGGACGTCCTGCTCATCCTCCTCTCTTATGTGATGATCCTCAAAACAGTGCTGAGCATCGCATCCCATGTGGAGCGCCTCAAGGCCCTGAACACCTGCGTCTCCCACATCTGTGTTGTCCTGCTCTTCTACACGCCAGAGATTAGCTTGTCTGTGATACACAGATTTGTGAAGAACCCTTCTCCTATGGTTGATATTGTCCTGGGCAATGTCTATTTGCTGGTTCCACCCCTGATGAACCCAATCGTGTACAGTGTGAAAACCAAACACATTCGAGTGAGAATAATCAGGATTTTAGTTAAATGAAGGGTCACTTCATCATCCGGTTCCAGGGCTGATGTCATGGGAGACAAAATCACAGAACACGTGTTCCTTCCTAGATACTTACATGAAGATAACATGAGGGACTGATCTCCCTCACCTGCTGCTAATGGGGTCTTGGGGGAACAGGACCGAGGTACATATCAGCGTTTACAAAGACTCTGTGTTTTTGTTCAGACAGGGGATGGATGAGATGTTAATGTGTAAAGAACTGTATCAGTGTCAGCTTGGAGTTCTGAATTCCAGTGGATACAATCAGTACATTATCTATGACCCGTCACTGTCCCATCTCTAGTTAAACATCTAGATGTCATGAGAAAAGCTTTAGAACTAGTTTGCATTTGACGTCCTGGCCCTTTTTGAACACTCTTCCTGTTGTGTGATCCATGACAGCGACACCAGCTGTGAGAGGGGCTATTCATGGGGCCAGTTACCCATCCTTTTCCTGCACCCTCACATGGTGCTTCTCACTGAGTCCTGTCACAGACAGGATTGAAACAGAAGCTCCAGGTGAAGCCATTTAGGGAACTTCCTAACCCATCCTAACCCCATGGATGGCTCTGCACACATCATACCTGCTGCCCCTCCAAACCCACTATGCTGCACCAAGCAAAGCTGAACTGCTTGTCTGAAATGCACCTTAGCTCCCCAAGAGAGGCACAGCCAACTCCTAGCCCAGCCCAGCTATTCAGTGGCCATTAGAGGGTGTGTGTTGGGGATTGAGGACTCCTTTGAGGTGGAGAAGCCGGTAGGGTCAGACATCCAGGTCAGCAGACAGAAAAACAACCTAGGACTTACCAATTGGGACCATAGACATTTAGTGAAACAGCACAAAACCCACAAAAATATCCATAAATAATAAAGGGTAGGTTAAATAGAACATTTTTGAGAGTGGACATGAGTCAGTTATACAATTATATCAATCATACACACAAACTTCTTGACCAATGACATAGATATACCCCCACAATTTCTGGGGTGAAAGTCCCATATTTGGGTAATAGAGGAGGATCTCACTTGTTCTATGTTGTAAAGGTAGAAAAGAACAAATCCTGTTACTAAGAGTAACTTTTAGCTCCTAGCTTTTAACAGTTCAACTCTTCTCAAGAGGAACAGAACAGACCAAACACTATTTCTTTATTACCTAGTTATGTTTAGTTGCTTTCATAGGTTTAGATATATCAGCTAAAGTTACTTAACTCTGCACCCCTCCTATCCAGTCGATTCACTGGACATCCCTCTTGACTCAGCCTGGGTGTAAGAATATTAACTATAAATTTTAATATCAAACTTAATTCAGCAAACTATAAACTGCATAAGATTTCCTACATATACCCACATCGAAGTTAATTGTCATTTAATTCTGTATTTGCTCAACTAACCTTTTCCTCGATTCTGTACTTATCATTTAGGCTTTTTGGCAATAAAAGAGTTTTTAAAAATACCTTTAAAGCATCTGTTTGGCAATTCCTGTTAGGCATCCCTGGAGGTCTGCATTTTAAATTGTATCTGTGGTCAGATTCAGGAAAGAACCCAAATCCCCTCATAAGATCTATTGGTAATAACAATCCAATGATAAAGAATCAGGTTACAGGCCCCTTTAAGGTTCCTGGAACTTTGGAGCTGACTGAGGCCTAGCAGAGGCAGCTATGATGAAGAAAGGAAGGCCGTCCTGGTTGGGGAAGAGTTCATCTTCATAAAATCCCAGGAGATAGTTTCTTTAAGGGTCTGTGATGGGGACTTTGTAGTGCAGGGCAGGGTCTGGCTCCCCTCACTCATTGCCAACCCACAGGACCTGTCCTCTCTCAGAACATGAGCAATACGAGCCGGGGAAAGTCAGCCCTTTTTTACTCAGCTCAAGAGGGGAGGCCACTGAGCTATGAAGGGGGTCTGCTGGAGAGGAGCCAGGGAAGATGAAGCAAGACTGAACCAATGCAGATCCCAAGAAGGAGGTCTGGGGTGGGGAGGGAGTGTAAGCTGGGGAATAGGTTGACCCTCCTCCCATGTCCCACTTGGAGGGTGGCCACTCGGCTTTGCAGTCTTAAACTGTGGACTTTAGTGTCCTGTTGGGGAAAAATAGCATAAAATGTCCCGAACCACACAGGGAGGGAAGGTGAGGAGTCTTTAGCTCTCAATCCTCCAGGTGGGGCAGGGCTGGCAGAGAGTCTTTAGTGCCAGTGCCCCCCAGGTGGGGCAGGGCTGGCTGGGAGCTGATCAGATCTTTAAATAATACCATGCCCAGGCAAAGGAAGCAACCACTCACCACCCTGGGTGGCTACAGTCAAAGGGGTTAACAACACTCCGGGTGGTTAGGAAAGGGGGGAGAGGAACTCAGGCCCACCCAACACCTTTGCATCCTAGCCCAGGGTCCTACCAGTGGCAGAAGGGTCTGCCACTGGGTCAGCAGGGCTTAAGCTGCAACACACTGATACAGAAGTACTAAGAAACTCATCTGGATAGTCATTCTCTATCCCTGGGCCACTTCCTCCCATCCTAGACCCAGGTATCTGTACCCAAGGAACTTCCTCTGGATCTTCAGTATCAGTGTGTTGCAGCTCAAGCCCCACTGACCCAGTGGCAGTCCCTTGGTATCGTAGTATCATTTAGAGACCTGAGCAACTCCCTGCTGGCCCTGCCCCACCTGGGGGACAAAGAATCCAGCCGATCCAGCTGAAAGGGTAGTCCTGTGGTTTAGGCACTGCTCTGCAGCTCAAGGACTGAGCTCCCAGAAAGAGTCTGTGACAGAGCTTGAAAATAAATGTAAGTTGCCTACATGATCATCCCCTGCCTTACCCACAAACCCCTCCTTCCTTTTTCCAGACACCGGTCGGGAGCAAAAGGTCACAATCTGGAATTTAAAGAGATCAAAACTCTTTTAATTTTGTGCTCCTCTTGCACATACAAACATTCCATCCTTTTGCTGAATCTTTCTAATCTCCTAAGCAACAAAAGGTGGTGGCTGGGATTTACTTGAGTTAATTATGCAGAGTTTAAATACAATACTGAATGTTCAATCTCACTCGATTGTCATGGGTTTGGGGTTTTGAGCAGAATTTATTACTATTTTTCAGTCTTTCCCATGGCCAGGAGTGTGCCTGGGGATGCAAAACAAGACATGATACCTGGACATTTGGAGGCTAATATAGGCACTTGGATCTTGTGCGTTTACCAGTACCAAAAACGTGCCTCAGCTCAATGGATCTGGAGTGTGATGGGACCCAGTGTAGGTTCTGCAGGGATTCCTCACCCAGAGTTTAATAGGAAACTTAGCTCTTATATAGCATTTGTCATTAGGGGATTAATAAATTAAACAGTAATATCTGAGCACAGGAGCAGATTGAATTCACCCAAGAATTTCGAAGGAACGCAAACATGAAATTGAAGAACTATCAACAGTGGAATGTAACCTATCATTTAAATCAGTTTCTATACCAGATAACTAGGGGATAGCTAATGGGACACAAGGTTTTTTTTGTTTGTTTGTTTGTTTGTTTTTTTTATGATTTCAGAGGTGATCCTGGCAATTACAGGCTGTTAAGTCTAACTTGAGTACTGCACAAATTGGTTGTAAGTATAGTAAAGAAGAGAATTGTAGGGCATATAAATAAACATGATTTCTTGAGGAAAAGGTGGACATAATTTTTGAAAAGGGAAATCATGCCTTGCAAATATAATGAAATTCTTTGAGGGGGGTCAACAAACGTGTGGACAGTGCATATCATATACTGAGATTTTTAGAAAAAAACTTTGACAAGTTCCTTCACCAAGGGCAATGACGCAAAGTAAGCTGTTTGGATTGAGAGGGAAGGTCCTCTTCTAGATCAGTAACTGGTTAAAAGATAGGAAACAAAAGATAGTAATAAATGGTCAGTTTTCAGAATAGAGTGAGATAAAGAGTAGTGTTCCCCCAGCGGTGTGTACTGGGACCATTCATAAGTGATCTAAGAAAATGAGTAAAGAGTGAAGTAGCAAAGTTTGCAGATGATACAATACTATTCAAGATAATTAAACTGAAAGTGGAATATGAAATGTTACAAGGGGATCACAAAGCTGGGTGACTGGGCAATACAATAGCACATGAAATTCAATGGAATTGAATATACACTGGAAAGCAAAGGAATATACACTGGAAAACATAATGGAAACTATGGATAGTTCTTTGAAAACATGCAGTCAGTATGAAGCGTCCGTAAACATTTTCAAAAAAGGCTAAGACAATGTAAAGAATTATAAGGAAAAGGATAGGTGATAAGACAGAAAATATCATAATGCCACTAAACAAACTGATGGTTCACCCATAAAGTGAATACTGTTTGCAGTTCTAGCCATCCCACCTCAAAAAACTAAATATATTAAAATTGGAAAAAACTACAGAGAAAAGTGACAATAAAAAATTGGGGTATGGTATCAGCTTCCATATGAAGTGAGATTGATAAAACTAGGACTTCCCTGCTTGGAAAAGAGATGATAAAGGGGGAAAGTGACAGAGGTCTATAAAATCATGACTGGTGTGGAGACAGAAGAGTTATTTACTCCTTCGCAGAACATAAGAGCCAAGGGTCACCCGATCCAATTAGTAGGCAGCAGGTTTAAGCCAAACAAAAGGAAATTCTTTTGAATACAATATCCAGGCACCCTGCAGAAAATGTTACCAGAGAATATTGTGAAGGTCAAAAGTATGGATCTAAAAAAGAATTACATAAGTTCATGAAGGACGTGTCCATTGATGGCTGTTAACCAAGCTGGTCAGAATGGCAGCTCCATAGTCTGGGTGTCTCTAGACCTCTGAGTGTCAAAGGCTGGATCTAGGTGACAGGGGATGGGTCACTCACTAAATTTCCCTCTTCTGTTCATTCCCTCTGGAGCATCTGGCACTGACCACTGTCAGCAGTGAGGTGCGTGGGCCCTGTGGACCATTGGTCTCACTAAAGGAGGCTGTTTTGTTCTCAGATTGTTGCACGGATGGATGGGTTGCTTTGGACAGGCCATTTCCAGTGTCACCCTCTGCAATAGAGCCACCCCAGCAGAGGTCCAAAGGCTGTTCAGTATGGGCAACTGACAAGGGTTTGCTGCTGACAGAGGCTCACTGTCTGAGCTAAAGCTGGACAGGAAAACAGGATTTCCTCCACTCAGAGCAATTTAACCCAAACTAAAACATTGCCTTTTCATCCATTTTTAGGGGTTGGTTTTCAGAGAACACTGATCATTCCTCACTGATAATTCGGTTGCCATGGTTCTCTCCAGCTTCCATTTCGTGGATTCCCATGAGAAATTGCAGCCTTTTCATCTTCCTCTTCCTTGTAACAGCAATGACGGTTGAGCTGACTGAGGCTAGGGATGCACTCTGGATATGGAAAGGTCTAAACATCCCACACAGTCCAGGGTTGGGCTTCTGTGCCTCACCAGCGTCTCTAACCAGCCGTCCCATCTCATCCAGCCTCCTCCTGTCTATGGCCCCTTCAGCAGACCTGTGGACAGTGACCACTGTGAGAGGCCCTTGGAGCACATTTCCAAAAAACCTGCTCTCATAGGCTATGTCTACACTAGAAAAGTTAAGTCAACTTTTGTTAAGTCAACTTGAATAAGGTTGACTTTAAGTCGACTTAAAACTGACCTTATTAAAGTCGACTTAACAAGTGGCAACACTTTAAGTCGACTTAGTCCACTTCGTTAAGTCGACCTAACTGCCCTTAGGTTGACTTAACAAAGTGGACTTATGCGTCCACACTGAGCTTAGATCGACCTAAGGAAGCATTAGGTCTACCTAAGGAAGCTTAAGTCCTCCTAATGAGTGATAGTTATAAAATCAACTTAAGCTTTCATTAAGTCGACTTAAGGAATTTCTTAAATCTACTTAATGAAAGCCTAGTGTGGACATGGCTTAATTTAAGTCGACTTAAGCCTCCTTAAGTCGACTTAAATTGCCAGTGTAGACATAGCCATAGGGAGCTGGAGAGGGTCCTAGAGCAGTTGTGGGACACAGAGACTGTGGGAGGGAGGACCGAGCTACCAGGGGATCACTGAGATCTGTGCATAACTGGAGATCCATGTATGTTGGATGTGGTGCTGGATCAATTTAGGGGATCATTTATGATTTATTTTAATATCAATATTTCAAAATTACTATAATCTATATGAGACACGCCATGTCAGGTACCCATAGAAAGAATGTAATTTGCTAAGTATGATGGTATTGTTTATGTGTTGGTGTCATATCTGTATTATGCATTACAAATATGTTTAATATAATCTGTACTTCAACTTGTGAAGTGTTTCTCAGAATTACCCCAAACAGGATGGCTGCAGCAATTGTCACCTTAATGGCCCATTAAGAAAACTCACAAGTACAATAGGCCCAAGGAGAGACCTCATGAGTCTTCAGAACTTGCTCATGTAACTCTGGACTCCATCTTGTTCCACACAACATGAAAAAGGCAAGAGGACATAAAAGGTCACTGCACCACCTTCGTCTTGTCTTTTAGTCTATGCAGTTTTCCGCTAACACCACCTCTGGATCTATTCATCTACAATTGAAGCTGTGAATAAAGGACTGAGACCCATTCAGGCACTGGATGTATACCAGAAGAACTACCCAAGCCTGCAACATCCAAATTCTGCCAGGGACTTGATGCACATGGGCTTTTAAATCATTATATGTGTGTGTGATTTGCTTTAATCCTTAAGAGTACATTCATTGTTTGTTTCTTTTCTTGTTTAATAAACCTTTGGTTTAGTTACTAAAGGATTGGCTGGCCGCATGGTATTTGGGATTAGATACAAACCTATATTGATCTGGTAATGATCCTTTGGGGTCAGAAGAACTCTTTTAGTAAAGGGCATGGATCTTTAAGCAATTTATATCTTTACTGTTTGGCTGTTTGGTAACCAGTGACTGAAATATTGTAAAGGGGGCTTTTCATGTTCTTTTGTGGCTTCTTGAGTACCATTTTGGGGAATCAGAATCATTGTTTGTGGCTGGCTGGGGAAGTTGTGACTTCAGGTCACGCACCAGTACTGGAAGAATCTGCTCTCCTTTTTCTCCTGCTTGCTCTGATATTGGCATTTTCAGGTGGCTATCCCTGGCCAGCAAGATCACACTGGGTCCCCTGTTTATTGCTCACAGAGGAGGGAAGGAATAGCCTCTGCTGATGTAATCATATAGAAATTTGTATGTAGGGAGCTGGGTGAAATCTTCCTTTCCCACTCTGCACCCTGGGTTTGTAATTCAGAAAAGAGGGCTGCAGGGGAGAAATCTGACCTGATATAATTATTATAAGTCCATTTTACTGTACTGCAGCAAAAATTACAGCTGTAAGAGAGTCATTGGGATGACTCAGCCACCCTCAAGGGAGCCCTGTAACCCCTCTGAGCCATAGGTACAGCTCTGACCAGCCTGGATTCCAGGAATAGAGCCTGCAGCAGGTTGGTGGCATCATCACACATCCCCAGTGATGAGACTACTTCCAGTTTACCACTGGCCATGATGGGGTTAAAGCTAGTGTATACTGAACCAATCAGCTGAGAATCCCAGGTGCCCCCCCCAGGAAATGAATGAACACACTTCATAAGGACAGCTGCACCCTGTCTGAGCAGACACTGCCTGCTGCCTGTGGAAGTTCCACGCTGACTCCTTGTCCGTTCGGGTGCAGACCTCTGTTGGCAGCTGCTCCCCTTCTCGCAGGCGCCGGGTACGTTAGCAGGTTTCTCTGTCTTTAAATCTTTCAAACATAAAGGCTGCCAGATGCTGACATGGGCACATGTTCTGTATAGCAGCAGCTGACTCTGCTGGGCTGTGTGTGAAAGTCAGTGATGGGCTGGAGAGCAGACAGCTAGGTAGTTAGGGAACTCTCTACTCCAGGTGCCTGTGGTCCATGGGGGATCCTTCCAGAGACAGAAATCCCAGATCCAAAGGGAGTTCGGAGTGTGAAAACCCCAATGATCTGAGTTAGGATTTCTCAGTGGGTCCCATTTGTTGTTTATTTGTTCCTGGAAATTTAATCAAAAAAATCGGGTTCAGAGCTTTTATTCCCTGAATCAGTTGTGAACACAGGAACTCAGAGCTGTGTTGTTTTATGGTACAAGGGCAGATAAGGAAGATGGACTAATTCTGCTCTGCAAATTCAGCTCACATTTTTATGAATACCTGCATGTCTGCAACCGTCTCGTATCAGAATGCCAGATACCAGCCTTTTTTCCTTTCCCTCTCCTTGGAGGGAATCCCATCAGTCTCCCACTTTCAGACTGGTCCTGGGCTGCTGTTCAGTGTGTGTCAATAGGGCTGGCCCAGCTCCTCTAACTTTCATGTGTGAAATGTAGTTTGATCTCCATGAACACTCCCCTTCCTGAACACTCCCATTACAGGAAAATAAGAGGTGCTGGAGTTACAATGTAGTTAGACTAGTGATTTTAAACCTGGGTCTATGAGCCTGTATACTGTTTGGCGTCACCCCTCGGGGGTGTTATTCATCGAGGGGACCAGGCAGATGCCGGGTTCTTTTTCCACTGGGATTATAGCCCGGCCTTGATCTGATGGAAGGGAGGCACTGACAGATACATCAGTAGTCAGGGGAACTAGAACTGAATAATAAAGAGTTAAACTGAGCCAGCCGATAACCCAGGTAATTACCAAAGGAATTAAGTGCTGTTTCCATAGGGGAAACAGAAAAAGGGGGAGTGGAGTGTCAGGAATTAACAGTACCATGGCAAATAACAAAAAAATAGAATCAAAAGAATTATAAGTACAAAGTGTTTATTACAGATCATCTTGGGTACAAGAGGACATATCTTTGCTTATCTCTTTTGTTCGTGCACTCTTTTTAACTGTTACACACTTGCAAGGTTTATCTTTGCTGTTATACTATGATATTCTTGTGCTGCAGCATGCTTTAGAATTACTTGTTATTTAATAACTAAAACTATTCTTATTACTCTGCACTTGCCCCTAGCAACAAAGGGGTGCCCCTAACTTCAAAGGGGACGGCAGGCTATCTACCTGTACTCCCAGGCTGGGGTGCTAAACTACTTGTTCCCTATCCTTATACCTATTCCCCCGTACCCTCGGGGATCAGGGTGCTAACCTACTTCTGTCCTTACACCAGGACTCGGGGTACTAAGCTTTTCTTACTGTTTCAGTTACTTATATACCTGTTACTCATATACCTGTAGCTACTTTTTAACCAGTGTTCACCGAGGTCTCTGGTGGTTTCTTAATACTCACCAAACTCCTTACCAACGTGTCAGTTTCGCCACCGTCGGGGATCAGGTGCTGACCTTTCTTTGATGAGCTCGGGCCAACGTGCCAGTCCAGTCAGCTTCAAGACCAGGACCTGACCTTTCTTCTGGCTACAGATAGAGCCCATGCTTTGACTCTACCGTGCCCTTGGCTATGGACAGACCCCACTGGCTATCGTGACCGGAGTCAAGGGGCATCTTGAATCTGTCCAGCTTGCCCGAAGGGGGTATCTGTGGGGCTGATATATATAGAGCTTTAGCCCTCTGTGCCTCTCCTGTTTTTGCAGAGGTTCCCACAGTCTTTGCCATATTGCCATCAATCATTTTAGTTAGCTGTTAGCCATTGATCATTTTAGTTAGCTGTCAGGGAGCTATCGGGAAGCTTATCAGGGAGCTATCAGGGAGTTCTCTTCCGGGAGGTGATTGCAACCTTGTTGGGTATTCGAGGCTCGTTAGGGTGCTCGTTAGGGCTGCAGCTGCTCATTAGGGCTGCAGGTGCTCATTAGGTGACGTCTGAGTTCCTGGCATAGGTTCATGTGAGCGGTTATGCTAAGGCCTTTGAAAACTGGTTCAGGCTTGGGCCTATACATGCTAACTACTACTCTTAAAACTAATTTCCCCTAATAATATAAATTCCCATTAACCTAACCCACTTTATACACTGGGGTTCACACCCCCTTAGGGATGTACAGCATATGTGGAAGATTTACAAGGGAATCACACCTGCTTTAGCAATTTGCACCTGCTCCCAAATGAGAAACCGTTGACAACCCCTGTACTAGAGAGTGAGAGCCCAGACTGAAATATTACTGATGCGGATCACAATGGCTGCATGATTCCGAATAAAAGTTACAAACTGACATCACAAAACCTGAGGAGAACCAGTGAGCTATGAACCCAAGAATGGAGGAGCTTCCAGATGCAAAGGATTCTCCAGGCTTTTGGTCGCTGACAGGAGATTGAATGAGGGCCAAGAGGCTGCAATCTTTTCATGTTCTGAAAAAATCCAGATGACACATGGTAAATTTTTGGTCCCCCACTAACCATAGAAATCATCCTGGAAAGAAGATCAGAGGGTAAAGAATGGGTTTACATGTGTGTGGTAATGTATAGTTCTATAAATGTTATGCTAAAACTTTTTACTGTAAAGTAATTATTCAAAGTCAAACTTGCAACCCATTCATGTCTATCGAAAGCAAGCAATAGAGATTTTGGAATGCCTACTGGAAGGAGAAGGGTTAACTTTAAAACTTAATGGCTTTTTCCTTTTAAAAAAAATTCAGAGGTATTTCAAATTGTTTTTTTGGTATTTTAATTGTTTTTTTCTGATTAACTCTTTGTTCAGTGACCCTCTGTAAAATACTATCCCTTGGGTAACTGATCTGAACTGTTTCTGATACTTACATGAAGAGTTGTTCACACAATAACTCTGTCACACTTGTGTGAGGCTTTCCTGGGAAAACAGAACCTCTGATCTGTGTTTCAGTGAAGCACAGAGATGAGGTGAAGGAAAGATGAGGTGAAGGAAAAGAGATTATAATAGTGGTTGCATATAATTTACGGATATCACATGTTACATGAGTATAGCTGAAGAAACGTGCACACTCAACTGCATATTAGTGCAAAATCATTGTTTGCACTTTTCATCATTTGGGACTTGGTCCCTTCTCCACCCCACAGCAGTAATTGTCTCCATTAGTGTGTAACTTGCCAAATATGTACAGAACCTTTTTACTGGGAGAGCCTCAGTGTCTGGGATGATAGACTTGTGGGAATCCAATCCACACTAGGCAGACAACGCTTCTCCTGCAAGTATTCTTGGTGGTCAGAAGATCCAGAGGGGTAGCTGTGTTAGTCTGTTTCAGTAAAACAAACGAGCACTCCTTTGGCACAATAAATTAAAATATATATAAAAATTTGTTAGTCTTTAAGGTTCCACAGAACTCCTCGTTTGTTTTAGTGGTCAGAGTGTGTCACTGGAAGCGTTTGGTAAGTGAAACTTAGTAGAGCTCGGTCCTGATGGAATTTCCACATGTGAAGTGACATTGGTGCAGTCAATGTTCCTGAACTCAAAGGATGCATCTACACTTTTAAATTAAGTTGACTTAAGCAGGCTTAAATCGATTTAATGTACTCTGTGTCTACACTGGAGTTTCCTTTATTCAACTTAAGCAGTTCCTTAAGCCGAATTAAGGAAAAGTTAGCTCGAATTAGTAAAACCTTGTTTTACTTCGAACTAACACTTAATTCGAACTAGTTAGTTCAAATTAAGTCAATGTGGCCATGTTAGTTCAAACTAACTGCTTAGTTCGAACTAATCGGCAGATTGACCTTCCTGCAACTGACTAATTCAAACTAAGCAAGTGCCCTGCATGGCCACGGCTAGTTCAAACTAGCATTCTAGCCGGCCATGTTACAAGTGGGGGCTTGCCCGGGGCCTGAACCTAGCTATTGGAACAAGTGATGAACAAAATGGAGGAAAACAAACAAACAAACAAACAAACAAACAAACAAATAAAAGAGTCCTGTGGCACCTTGAAGAGTAACAAATTCCTGTGATTACATTTCACTGCATCAGGTCAGATTACTTCAGCAAATCAAATAATTTGTACAGATTCAAACACAACATATGAAAAAGTGGTGAAGCTGAGAGAGGTGAGAATCACAATTATTAATGAAAAACAAAGGAGTCCTGTGATGCATTTGAAGTTTAATGCTTGTAATGGGAGATCCAGATTATACTTTCATTGAGACCCATGTTGATGACATCAGATTCACAGGGCTGAGAGCAGAATGATGTCTCATTTGGTATCCTCTAGTATCCTATTATTTTTCATTTCAGGAGGTAAAGTTCAGAACTCCTCGGACCCACCCACTGCATCATGTCACCTGTCAATGACACCAAATTCCAACCTGAAGTATTCCTCCTCACTGGAATACCTGGATTGGAAGACCTCCATGTCTGGATTTCTATCCCCTTTTGCTTAATATATCTTACTGCAATCTTAGGAAATTCACTCATTCTGTTCATTATAAAAACAGATCCAAACCTCCATGAGCCCATGTACATATTTGTTTCCATGTTGACTGTCACAGATCTTGGCATATCAATATCCACTATGTTGACAACACTGGGTGTATTATGGTTTAATTCTAGGGAGATCAACCATGATGCCTGTTTTGCTCAGCTGTTCTTTATCCACTCACTTACATTCACTGAATCCTCTGTTCTCATGTCCATGGCATTTGACCGCTTTGTTGCAATCAGTAACCCGTTGAGATATGCTTCCATCTTAACCCCACCGAAAATAACCATGATGGGATTGGTGTCTCTGCTAAGAGGAGTGGGCATTACATTTCCACTCCCCTTTCTCCTGAAACAGTACCGATACTGTCAAGACAATGTCCTCTTCCATTCCTACTGTCTGAACCAGGAGGTCATGACGCTGGCTTGTTCGGATACCAGAGTCAACATCATCTATGGCTTCTTTATAACAGTCTCCTCAGCAGGATTGGACTTGATGCTCATCCTTCTATCTTATGTGATGATCCTCAAAACAGTGCTGAGCCTCGCATCCCATGCAGAGCGCCTCAAGGCCCTGAACACCTGTGTCTCCCATGTCTGCATCATCCTACTCTTCTATATGCCAGGGATTGGCTTGTCCATCATGTACAGATTCATGAGGCGCTCTTCTCCCTTTTTTCAGAATTTCCTGGGCAACATTTATTTGCTGATCCCTCCCCTCATGAACCCAATCATCTATAGTGTAAAAAACAAACCCATTCGTGGAAGGATAATTAGGGTGTTCGTCAATTGAATGGTTGGTTTATCACCCGTCTCCAGAACAGTATAGAGGTAGGCAGTACTATTTACAAAGTGGGATTTTCTCCCACGAAAGCTCATGCGATTAATAAATCTGTTAGTCTTTAAAAGTGCCACAAGACTCTGTTGTCTATTTACAAAGTGACTGTGTTTATATAGATCCAAGGTTTATTGTGATATTATCCAGTAAAGAGCTGCATAGATGTCATCTCACTATTCCTCCTGATAGAGAGAAGTAACATCGATGTTTGTCTCATTGTACATGACGCATCACTGTCCCACTGCTCGATATACATCAAGGGGCCATGAGAAAAGCTGCAGAGGTGATTTGCAGTTGCTGTTCTGGCCCTTCTTGATTGCCCTGGTGTCTGTGTGATCCATGAGAACACCCCATCAGCTGTGAGAGGAGCTATTCAAGGGGCCCAGCAACCTAATCTGCACCTCTGCCCTCATTCAGGTGATTGTTACTGAGATATGTCAGAAACCGGATTAAAGCAGGAGCCCCAAGAAAAGACATTAAGGCAGTGCCATGCCCTCCCCCCACGCACCCCACAGATGGCTTTCCACACAGCACACCTGCTGTCCCCTTAAATCACCCTCCTGCCCCTAGGCAGAGCAGAGCAGGTGTGTGAGTGAGGGTTGCACACACAGGAATCCTGGTAAGAGTCTCAAGCCCAGATTTCCTCCCAGTCCCCTTCAGTTGTGTGGCTCTCACCATGCACAGGAGTGGAAATGAGCCTCAGCTCCCCAAGAGAGGCACAGCCAGCTCCTAGCCCAGCCCAGCCATTCAGTGGCCATTTGAGGGGTGTGTTGGGGACTCTTATATTTTTGTTTGGTAGCAATGACCTCCTGGCTGACTGATTAACTGATTGTAGCCATGCTGGTCCCAGGATATTAGAGAGATCAGGTGCAAAGGTAGTACCTTTTATTGGACCAATTTCTGGTGGTGAAAAACTTAGAAAAAAGTTTTATTTTTTCTTCTTCTTAATTTTCTGTGGAGGAAAACAATATTTTTTCAACAGCCCTGCCTCCCAGATATGTCAGGGGATAAAGAAGTTCAAGGCACTCTGATATTCTGCTGAGAGGGTCAGAGCACACCTTAAGAACAGGTCTGTGAGGGATCCAAAGAGGAACACTACTGACATTTCTCTGAGGGGCATCTTATTCCAACCTCATGTGGCAGCCGGCTTCTACGAGTCCCAGCACTTGGGTGTCTGGGGCAGGTACAGGGCTGCGCAGGGGTGAATATTGATCTGCTCCCCAGAGTTAAATGCAAGTATTAGATCTTTGAGGGGAGTGTGAGCGGGTCAGAGGGAAGCCAAGCATTTCAGCCCAGGCACCAGACTAGACTTCTGAAGCCATTGTGGCCGAATGAGTCCCACTGCCAAACAATGGAGCAACAGCCATGAGGGCATCATCTTAGGAGGCCTGACTGCGAGAAAACAGTCTCAGGGAAGGTCAGCTTGTTCCCCTACCCCAGAACACATCTAAGCACCACGGGCCTAGGATCACACAGGGAGCTTTGAGAAAGGGCTGTTTCCTCCAAAAAGGGGCAAAGGAACAGGAAGTTTATTTTCCTCAGAGACTTGGGTAAACCAAGCTGAGTCCCAAGAGCTCCCTAGCTCCCCTTGGGTCCATTCTCTTCCTTTATCTTCAGAAAAGGCTTGACACTTTTAGCCTGTAATGAAATATGGACAGAGGTGGCCTTAGCCTATCTGGGGCCCTAGGCAAAGGCCCCATTGGAGAGCCCTCTATAGGGCTCCCTGGCACTTGCCCTTCCCACCCCATGGCCTCAGTGTCCAACAAGGGACCCCAAAACCTCCCAACCCCCACCCCCTGCAGCTCCAGCACCCCTCCTGGGTCCTTCATGGCCCCAGATCCCTGCGGCTGGCCCCTTCTGCCCCACTGGTACCCCGGCCAACCCACCCCTGCTGCCATAGTGTCCTGGGTCCCCACCTGTGGTCCCAGTGCTCCACCGGAGACCCACGCAGCCCCAGATCCCTGCAGCCCTGGCACCCTACCCGGGGCCCTGAGCAGTCCAGGATACCTGTGCTTGGCCCTCTCCACAGTCCTGGTGCCCCGCTGGGGCCCCTGAAAACCCCCGCAGCCTTGGCTCTTCAAGGCCAGGCTACTCCTTGGCTCTGGTGCCCTGTCAGGGGCCCCAAAACTGGACCCGGTGCCCCACTAGGGGCCCCAACCTCCCCATTGCCAAAGGCAAGAAGCAGAGCAGGAACACATAGCTGGTTCTCTGGGCTGGTCCACCCTACCCCCAGGGGCAGAGGAGCCAGCCCAGCGGTGGGGCAGAAACATGGAACCTGGCCTCTGGGTCAGCCCATCTGGCCTCCCTCAGAACCAGGGCCCCCGTATGCGTTACCCTCACAAGTATGCCCCCTCCACCGGTTCTGGCCCTGGCCCCGGCCCTGGCCCCCTGCCAGGTGTCCCACAGAGCGGGAGGCAGACATAGCTTTTGGGATAGATGAAGGGGCCCCTCACTGCTCATGGCCCTGGGCAGGCTCCTGCTTTGCCTACTCCAAAAGCCGCCTCTGGACATGGAATAGATGAGTGCAGACATGTGACAGCTTGCTATTGTTATTTTGAAGCCATTTTCTCTGATGCTTTCTGCTTTTTCCTATTACACCAGCCTTTCACAATGCGCAGGGGGCGGGGGGCGCTGGAGGAGCCAGATCTCTCTGTCCCCTGCACGTCGTGAACTGCTGGCTCCACATCTAATGCCCTGATGATGGCCAACACCAGACTCCCCTCTCCACCTCTGGTCCTGCCGGGGCTCACTATAGCCCAGGGGGCGCTGGTTACAGCCCTAAAGTCCCTGCCTAAATCCTGTCCTGTCCAGATCTGCGTCTGGGCTGCGTCTCTGGTGGTTCTGGTTCTGGCTGCTTCATCTCTGTCCCCAGCTCACCTCGGCTGCTCTTCCCTCTTCAACTCTTCCCTACACAGGGTTGCCAGATTTCTACTGTGTTCATGGTTCAGAGTCCTCAGTAGCCCAGCCCCCAAGTAGCCCAACCTAGTTATTGAATGAAGATTATTTATTAACACGTGGATCAAATCCCCCTTCATTCTCCTCTTCTGCAGACTGAATTAGCATAATTCCCTCAGTCTCTCCTTATGTCACGTCTCCATTCCTATTACCATTTGTGTTGCCTTTTGCTGTTCTCATCCTTTCTGTACAAAGGGACTCAATATTGGACAAAATAATACAAACGTGGTCTCACCAGTGCCATATTCAGGGGCATAATCACTTCCCTCAATCTGCTGGCAACGCATCTACTGATGCAGATCATTATTCCATCAACCTTCTTGGCAATAAAGGTACACTACTGACTCATATCCGGCTTCTTGTCCACTGTCACTCCCAGGTCTTTTTCTACTAAATTGCTGCCTAGCCGGTCAGTCCCCAGTCTGTACAATGCATGGGATTCTTCCACCCTTCATAATCTGTGTTTGCTTTTCCTCATTATTTCATATTTCCTTCTGTGATTTTTCTATTGAATAGACTTTTTTTAAGTCCCAGTCTCTGAGCAATGTGTGCCAAAATGAACTGATAATTAAGGACAGATTTCATGCCTTTCAGGGAGGATGAACCAGAGAGGGAAACTCCAAGTCTCCATTAGTTAAGAATTCAGAGACACTTATTTGGAGAGACTCAGGACTGGAAGGGATTGTTGGGGCATGGTAGATGGCAGAGTTGGGGACCTTGAGATGGCAGGGAGGGGCAAAAGAATCAAAGATTGGGAAGAGTGAATAATAATGAGAATCAACAGCCATATTGATGGAAAATAAGGCTGAAAGCCTATGAGAAGCTATCAGCTCCGGTTTTCTGGAGGTCATGGAATGCGGGGTTGGGGGGCTGACAGGAGACACTGAAAGATCAGGTGATAGAGAGATTGAACTCAGCAACAAAGAGAACAGTGCTTGGTGAAGAAGCGATAAGATATTAGGTGTGAAGAACATTCCAGATTCTGAACTTACACAAGGCTGAGGTCACTAAAATTGCAAATGTGGAAAACTGATGAATGACGGTTTAAGGTCTGTGGCCCAATGCAATCATATTCTACAGATGTAGTTTCCCACTTTGTTACGAAGCTCTTTGGTTTTGACCCCACAAACAATAGGGTTAAATTGGGAGATGCGGGGGACAGGACGACAAGCTAGAGCTCTTGTATGTATGTGTTTTGCTTTAATCCTTGAGTGTACTCTCATTTTTCTCAGTTTGTAAAGTTGGAGAAAGTGGTAAGCGTAGTTTAGGACAAGGGTTCTCAACCTTGTGTGACACAGAAAGATTACCCCACTGCATGGCTCCCTCCAGGCACCCCTTTTGGCAGAGGGTTCAGATGGCAGTTTAGGAGGTGGGAGGCTTCCAAGGCAGTCCCCACCACCACAAAAAGGAGGCCCCATGCTGAAGGGGAGGAGGGCTGTTTTTTTTTTTTTTTTTTCCTGTTGGCCCTTCAAACATGCCAGCAGCACTTGGGTAAAAGCACTGGGAGAGGTGATGAGCCACTTATTTCCTACTGGCCCTTTAAATTGACCAACTATATGAGCTGGAAGTGTTCAATGAGCAGCACCAAATGCTGTAGCTGGAGATTCCTAGGGTTGCATCTGGGACTGGCCTTATTGACTGTGCCCCTTCTGTTATACCCCAAAGAGTGGCTGGAATGTGGGATTGAGGTGACATAGGAAAACACTGGTCTAGACTGCACTAGGGGGACACCACAGGACCATAGCTTGAGCATCCCTCAGCGCCGAGTGAGCCCGCACTGAAATAGAGACTACCTGGCTTGGCCAAGTCTAGCTGACAGGCCAAGAACTGTGGCGTGCAGAATCAAGGCATCCTGGCTCAGCGTTCCAGATTGGAGGAGGGATTTTCTGTTATGAGAAAAGCTTAATGGCTTGGTTTTCATAAAGGTCAAAGGCCCAACCCAAGACAGGACCCCTTTTAGGCGCATGGGCTAGCCAAGGCAAACTAAAAGATGCTTAAGGAAGAAGTAGGTGATCATCACACCCTAGTGATCTGGTTTGCTCTTTTTATACCCCAAATATTACGAGCTCTCCGTCTGAGTCGCAACTTGCTACTTCTCCCACAAATTGTTAGGGTACACTTATTCCATACAGTGGTAGACTGCTGCATATTAATAACATATTAGTGACATATCCACCTCCTTTCCTGATGGGTCAAGACAGTTATTTCTGGCCCTTTTGTTGGATTTTGTGTTGTCCTTGTTGTCCGCAGTGGGTAAAGGATGGGAGAAGGAAGGCTTCTGGAAACTTGAAGTGGTGGCCAAAAATAATGAACTTTATTAGGCTCCCTTTTTGGGGACGCAAAGGGTTAACAGTTGTGCTGCTGGCTGAACTAACTTAGAAGTCAGCTTCACAGATAACAAGATAGCCCCAGGTGATTACCCACAGTTTAACATACAGTGAGTTACACAGGAATAAAGCTTTCAGAATAAAAAGGCAGAGTCCTATACATAAAACAATGTGTAACAATAATCCCCAAACCTACACCAATTGTAATAATAATCCCCAAACCTACACCAATTGTAATA
>ML688331.1:0-130874 GCA_007922175.1 Pelusios castaneus | reverse complement strand
CTACACCAATTGTAATAATAATCCCCAAACCTACACCAATTGTAATATCTTGGGTTAAAACTGAGGTAGAAGAGTTATTCACATTCAACTATATACATTTAAAGGGAAAGAAACAATCATGAGAAGTAAACATGGGGGATGACTCGGGTTCAGTTTACATACAGACCACAACTATCAGGCAGGTGATTAACAACAGCATAACGTCTTAAGGCGGATGTTGAAATCGACTTGGGCCGGCACTCTCGGGGAAACTCCTACTGCAGGGTGATCAGGCCTAGCAGTTAACTCGAGGAGACTCTCCCTGCTCCATGCGGCATGGAAGCTTTTATGGCCCAGGCCACGGCTTCCTGCCGAGGGCTGTGATTGGCCAGATTTTGCTGCAGCAGGAATTTTGGGGCGAGGGGCTGCCTGGTTCCTCCTGTCCTTATTTGCGCAAAGGAATTTTCACCAGCTCTCTAGGTTCTGGGTCAGAGCCTTCTACACCCCTGGGGGGGGGGGGGCAGAGCAGCCATGATTGACTTGCCCTCCAGCACATGGGCGAGGGGGATGACCCACCCCTTTGGGAGCTGGTTGAGAGCGAATCAGGGTCCGAATAAAGCATGTTGATAGTCACAAGCCTAGCAGCCATGAGTTCGTTACATGACCTGGGGGGCAGTATCTGGTATGTGACCTGGGGACAGTATCTGGTATGTGACCTGGGGACAGTATCTGGTATGTGACCTGGGAAGAGTATCTGATAAACAGTTTCTCTACGTGACCTGAGGAGAAACAGTTTCTATGTCTGTATATCACAAGTGAGGTGGCGGCCAGTTTATGGGGTGCTCATAACAGCACCTTAACACTTGTGAAGTTTGTTTGGGCATAAACTGGGCAGCCCCGCCCCGATTTGATAACTCCTGACTATCTGAGGTGATAGAACCATGACCACATATGTAAGTTAATATTAACTATCTAGGTAAGAGGTCCTGAATCTATGTATGTTTAGCTTTTATGCAGGATGTGGCCTGCAGGCTCTTGAGTTCCAGCATTACTCTTTGTCTATGAATGTGTGATTTTATTACCACAAACCAAAAACTTAAATCTATGAAGAAAGTATAGGTGTGGAAGAATGGTGGCTAAGTATATAGGCCACACCTTCCATAAGGGAAATGCCTGACATTTTATAATTTAATATTCAATAACTGTTAAAAAGGGGCGGGGGGAGGAGGCAGAGTAAAGGTTATTACAGCCAGGCTCCAATTCTACAGCTTGCAGGGGAAAGAGGCCCTGAAACCAGCTCAGATCTACTCAGTGCCAGGAAACTTCCCGGGCACTGGCCTGTGACCATCAGAAAGAACAATTAAATTTCAGGAGAGCTGTACACTTACCTGTGTACCACCAATTCCCTGCCCCCACAACACCCAGCCCTGCCACATAGTCATCCTACTCATCCAGGCACCAAGCACACCACACAGCGACAGCTCATAGAAATATCTACACAGCCCAGGTTAAACTCTGGGTCTGCCAGCACCGGGGACGGGGGTGATGGAGGTGTAGCAGACTGCACAGGCTTTGCGGGAGTGGAGTAGTTCACCATGTCAGGAAAGGAGAGACAGACAGACACAATGGGAGGGGAGAGAGGACGTGGAGACTAAAAGGAGCCAACACCAGTAACTCTTCCTCAAAACAACACAACCTTTTAGCATTTTTTAAATTTTTTTATTGATTTCTTGATTTTTTTTTAAGTAAGTTGCACAAAACCCAGGAAACTTGAAGCTGGCTGAAGGCTCCAAACCAGAGGGAAATGAAAAAGAATGCTAATGAAGTGTATCTTTCAAGATGGCTTTTTTAAACCTAGCGAATAATTTTGGGGGTCTCACCCATAATTTCTGAATGCGGCTGGTGATTCTCCAGGCCTAGTTTAGAAGATGTGCTCTTCTTGAACTACAGGAACAGTCCTAAGATTCGCTGAGGAATATTCTCTGGCCTGTGTTCAGCAGAAGCTCAGTGCTAATTATTGCAGCAGACCTTTCAAAATTTTATACCACTGAATGTGGATGCACAAAGTCTGACATCACACAGGTCATTGGCCAATGGAAAATGGTAGCCCTGACCCCTTTGTGTCTCAGATTTCCTGTCCAGAATAATGCCAAGAGTTTTCTTAGCAGGGTGGAAGAGGAAAAAGAATGTGTCCTCTATCCCCCAATGAGTTCTTGAAAGCTATAAACCTACTACTGATGTGCCAACATGAAGGCCTACAGCTGCCAATGGTGATGCTTTGGAATGGGAAATATTTACAGATTGTTTAGCCCTAGAGACATGGAGTGATTGTTTCTGATCACACTCAATGTGGTATCGATAATTGTTTTCGTTTCAGGCTTCTGTAAAGGAAGCTGTAAAATGGCATCATGCCCTATCCATGTCAGCTACCAACAACAGCAACTTCAGTACCTCCACCTTCATCTTGATCGGAGTCCCAGGTATGAATGTAGCCCATGTCTGGCTGACTTTCCTTTTGCACTCATTGCACCTGTTCTCTGTCATCAGGAATTGTAGTGTTATTTGCCATGAGTGAGTCCCGTTGCCACTGGGTGCAAGGCTTTGCAAAAGCATTAAAGTTTGGTCTGGTTCCTCCTTCAATGGGCCAGTGTAGAAGGGCTCTGCCATTGTACAAGACAGCTCTAGGAGATCAGCGTCCTTGGGTCTGGTAACATGAGCGACAGAGGCTCATGGCAAGAGCTAGAGCTGGGCTGCAAAACACAGGATTTTCCCCGACAATAAAACTGACCCAAACCAAAATGTTTCCTTTTCATCCATTTTCAGGGGTGAGTTTAATAGAAAATAGATATTTTTTCCATGAAAATTCAATTGCCATGACGATGTCCAGCAGCTCCCTGGATCCTCAAGAGAAATTGGAGGGGTTTTGTCTCTTTCTCAGAACATAAATGAATCCTGCACCGAGTTTGAGTCTATGGCTTCCCTCCGGGTACAGAATGGTCTACACCCCCAACCAGTCTGTGTCTCTCAAGCTACTCGAACTAGCCTTCCCATCTCCATGCCTCCCCCTCCATCATCCACAATCGTTCCTTCAGCAGATCCTTTGGACAGTGGCTCCTTTGACAGATCCTGGGAACACATCTCCAATGATTGTCTGCTTCCAGGGAGATGGAAAGGATCTAAAGAACGTGTAGAGACACCAAGATTGGGATGGGAGGACCCAGGTATCAGGGGATCACTGAGATCTATGTGAAACTTTGGTGTTCCATGATTGCTGGGTCCCCCTGTTTATATCTTGGGGAGAATGGAAGGACCCCTTAAGCAGGCTTAAGTCGACTTAATTTACAAGCGTAGATGCACTCAGAGGGGGCCGCGAGGGAGAAATTTAAACCTATATATCTATTCTTAGTCTATTTTACTGTATTACAGCAAGATTACAGCTGTAACAGCATCATCAGTACCACTTGGCTGCCCTTGAGGGACCCTGTCACAGCTCTGAGCCGTCTGCACAGCGCGGACAGCCTGGATTCCAGGAACAGAAACAGCAGCATGGCTTGGGTTGAAGTGCACTTTGGTAGCATTACGACACATCCCCTGCGATTGGGATTCTGCAATTTGCCACTGGCAGTGACAGGGTTAAAGCTGATGAACACTGAACCAATCAGCTGAGCATCCCAGATGCCCAAGTAGCCCCCAAGGAAATGGGCAAACAGGCTTCATAAGGACAGCTGCACCTTGTCTGAGCAGACACTGCCTGCTGCCCGTGCAAGCTCTCCGCTGTCTCCTTGTCCATTCGGGTGCAGATCTCTCTCGGCAGCTGCTCCCTTCTTGCAGGCACCGGGTACGTTGGCAGGTTTCTCTGTCTTTAAATCTTTCAGTTGCAAAGGGAAGGGGAAAGGCTGCCAGCTGCTGACATGGGCAGATGGTCTGTGAAATGGCAGCTGACTGTGCTGGGCTGTGGGTGTGACTCAGTGACAGGCTGGAGAGCAGACAGCTACAGGTAGGTGGGGAACCCTCCACTCCATGTGCCCGTGGTCTGTGGGGGATCCTCCCAGAGACACAGAAGTCCCACATTCAAAGGGGCTCTGGGTGTGAATATGCCAATACCCTAGGTAAGTAATTCTCAGTGGGTCCCATTTCCAGATGGGAAGTTTGCTCTGGCTGGAGAAGACCCCATGCAATATCTGTGATCAGTTCCCAAATTACCTCAAGTTCCTTTGCTCCTGGAAATTTAATCAGCAACTCTGTTTAGAAACATTTTTTTCCAGCTCATTTGTGAACTCAGGAACTCTGAGCTGTCTTGTTCTGTCATAGCAGGTCAGATGATGCACATAGAATCATTCTGTTTCCTGACTCAATGAGGGCTCCAGGAATTCTGATGTGCAAATTCCCCTCGCAGTTATAGGGTTTATCTGCATCTCTGGCCTCTCTCTGGTCTCAGAGTGCCAGATGTCAACCTCATTTCTTTCCCCCTCCTTTGGTGGAATCCCACCATTCTCCCACTCAGACTGGGGCCTGGACTGCAGCACACTGTGGGTCAACTGGGCTTGCCCAACAGTTCCAACTCTCAACTTTAATTTCATGATTACTCATGCATTTCTCTTTGAAATCTACCTCCTGCAAACTCCTGGTGTTGCTTTATAACAGGTCTGGGGATAAAACCAGTAATAGACCAGGGGGTTTCAACCTTTTCTCCGCAGACCTCTGGGTGTCTGCCAACTATATCCAGGGTTTGCCAAGGTTGTCACTCCTGCATTTGAAAATCTGTATGCATTCGCAAATGAGAAACAATTGAAAAGCACTGTACTAGAGAATGAAACCCCAGGGAATAAATATTGTATATACCAGTGGTTCCCAACCTGTGGTCCGAGGGCTAAAGGGACTCTCAAAGTTGCTTGCAGCTCCCCTCCTGCTGCCTACAGATGGAAATACTCCCTAGGGACCCAAGTAGAGTATGTTTCCATGTGGATAAAAGACTGGTGCAGGCTCCTTGCTGCAGCCAAGGAGTTACAGTTACGGTACAGAGCGAAGCGCTCTCTCTGGGTCTGTAGGCTCTGGGGTCCCTGCACTAATCTCCTTTCCCCTGGCTGCAGAAAGGAGCCACTGCCTAGGGAGCCAGGTGAAGTGCACAGGGATGCAGGACATGTTCAGTTTCCTTGCTGCAGATGGACACAAGAGAACAATGAGGAGGAAGCCTCTGTCTGGCTGAAGTGCGGACTTGCTGGTGGAGACTGGTGGCCCTTCAGGGTTGTAAAAATTATATCTGTGGCCAGTGCTTTTTTTGTGATGGCACGCAGGAGTGCCAGCACTTTTTTCCCCTGCCCCTTTGCCTAGCTGGGGCTGGGGGGGCTGGGTCAGCAGGGGAAAGGAATGTACTGCTGGAAGAAGAGGGGTGGCGCAGAAAGAAGAGGGGTAGGATAGGAGAGGCATTTTTTTTCAAATTTAGTATCAAGATATGAGCAGCGGGGCCTTTTTTAAAAAAATACAAGAAAAGCGCTGTCTGTGGCCCTCTAGACAATAAGGTTGGGAACCACCGGTATATGCTGATTCCATCACCTTTATTACTCGGAATAAAGGCTGCCAATTAACATCACAAACCTATGGAGAACGAGGCAGCTATTAAGCCAAGATAGAGAAGCTACCGGCTGCAAAGGATTCTCCAGCCCTTTCATTGTTGACAGGAGATGGAATGAGGGCTCGGAAGATGCAATCTTTCAAATGTTCTCAAGGAACCGAGATAACACACGGTACATTTTTGGCCTCCCCTTTATCTTCAGAAATCATCTCTGAATGAAGATCCAAGGGGAAAGATAATGTGTTGACATGGGTGTGGTGAAGTATAGTTCTGTAAATGTTATGACTGAACTCTTCATTGTAACGCAATTATTATAAACCTCACTTGAATTCCATGCATGTCTAGTGGAAGCAGACGGCTGAGTTGTTGGACTCTCTATAGGAAAGAGCAGGGGTAACTTTGGTACTTAATGGCTTTTCATTAGAAAGTATTTCAAGGGTATTACAAATCCTCTTTGCAGTGGGTTTCTGCTATTTTCTCTTTGTTCAGTGAACCTTTATATAATACTGTCTCTTAGTAACTGACCCAAAGCTGTTTCTAGCACTTACACTGAGAATGCTGCACACAATAACTCTGCTACACTTTCACAAGGCTTTTCTAATAGCCAGGAGCCAACACAGCTGCCGATTTATGTTTCAGTGAAGGCTAGAGATGAGAGGCAGGAAGAGGGGTTATAATAGTGGCCGTATGTAATTTATACCCATCCCAAGCAAGTCTTGATGTAACTTGCAACTCGACTGGATATTAGTGCAAAAGTATTCTTTGCACTATTCACTACTTGGGAGAGCAACTCCTCTTCCATCCCACTGAAGTAACTGATTCTGTTAGCTTGTCTCTTGCCAAATCTCCACAAACTCTTTGAATGAGAGAGCATGGGTGTCTTGAGAGTATAAAGAAAAACCTGTAGGAAGATCGCCATTTCTCTGTTCAATTAACACTGAAGAAGCAAAGCATTTAGCTTCCCCTTCAGGGATTCTTGAGAGTCAGAGTGTGTCACTGGGACTGTTTGTTACGTGAAAATTAATAGAACTTGGTGCAGTCAATATTCCTGAACTCAAAATCAGGTCTTAAGAATTTATCCCATACACTGCAAAGGGACAGTAATCTAATTTGGGGTCTTGGGAGTGGAGAAAAAACAAAACACACTTATGAATTACATCAATATAGGACAGAAACATAGAATGACCATCTTCACCATGTATTTTCCATGTGCATAAACATAATAAAATGGGCCACACTCAGAAGTGGGGGTCCATAGAGTATATTTGTGTGAAGGTCAAAATTGTAAAATCACACAGTGGCCAAGTATGCTGTAGAACTCACAGCTGTAAGATTTCAGTGGGATAAAATATTTAGCAAGATTCAAAGAGGGACTGGATATTTATATAGGGAACTAAAAAAATCCAATTAAAATAGTGGACATTTTCTTTTCTTTTCTTTTTTTTTTTTAAAGCCTTGGAAAAGCTATAAAACATTCTGATTTAAACCATAAAAATGATCTATTGTGCATGTCAGGAGAAAACATACTCTGGGAGCAGGTTATCACATAACCATCTATGGCAAGGCTTCTTCTACATTCCACTCAATCATCTGGTACTGGCCACTGGATACTGGGCTAGATGGACTTACAGGTTAGATACAGATTGGTAATGCTCTCCTCTGAATGGTGTTGTACATAACAATATAAGAACCTCCACATTGGGTGAGATCAATGGTCCATCTACCCCAAAATCTCATTCTAACAGTGGCCAATGTGAAATGCTTCAGAAGGAATCAACAGAACAGGTAATTATTAGCATAAATCCAAGGCTATGTTTTTGCTAACCTTCCTTGAAATCCTAGAAGTCTCTTGACGTGCACTAAGAGCAGAATAATGTGTTGTTCAGTATAATCAAGTATCCTGTTATTTTTTCTTTCAGAAAGTACCATTCAAAACTCCTCAGAACCACCCAATACATTATGTCAGTTGTCAATGACACCAAATTCCAACATTCAGTTTTTCTTCTCACTGGACTACCTGGCCTGGAAGACGTCCATATCTGGATTTCTATCCCTTTTTGCTTAATATATTTTACTTCAATATTAGGAAATTCAGTTGTTCTGTTCATTATAAAAACAGATCCAATCCTCCATGAGCCCATGTACATTTTCCTTTCCATGTTGGCCATCACAGACATTGGTATATCAATATCCACCATGGTGACAACACTCCGTGTATTCTGGTTTAACTCTAGGGAGATTAGCCAAAATGTCTGTTTTGCCCAGGAGTTCTTCATCACATCCCTTATCTTCACTCAATCCTCTGTGCTCATGTCCATGGCCTTTGACCGCTTTGTTGCGATCTGTAACCCGCTGAGATATGCATCCATCTTAACCCCACTCAGAATAGCCAAAATGGGGCTGGCATCTCTGCTTAGAGGGGTGGGTGCTACATTCCCATTCCCCATTATCCTAAAACATTATCAATACTGTAAAGCCAACATCCTCTCTCATTCCTACTGCCTGAACCAGGAGGTCATGACAATGGCTTGTTCGGATATCAGAGTCAACATCGTCTATGGCTTCTTTGTAGTAGTCTCTACAGTGGGTTTAGACTTGCTGCTGATCCTTCTGTCATATGTGATGATCCTCAAAACAGTGCTGAGCCTCGCGTCCCACGCAGAACGCCTCAAGGCCCTGAACACCTGTGTCTCCCATGTCTGTGTTGTCATGCTTTCCCACGTGCCAGGTATTAGCTTGTCTGCGTTATACAGATTTATGAAGAATTCTTCTCCGTTGGTTCAGAATCTCCTGGGGAACATGTATTTGCTCATCCCGCCCATGTTGAACCCAATCGTATACAGTGTGAAAACCAAACCAATTCGTATGAGGATAGTCAAGCTGTTTGTCAAATGAAGAGTCCGTTCACCACCTGCTCCAGAGTATCAAATCCCTGGCAGTGGCTGCTGGGTATCTCCATGGTTAACAGTGCAGGGGGTAGCTGTGTGGTAGCAGAGATTGCATCTGGTCTACCTGAAAGGTTGGTCTTGTGGTTTGGGAACACAGGAAGTCTGTGCCAGATGTTGGAATTAAATTTGGGTTGTCTAAATCATTGTGCCCGACCTGTATCACAAGACCTTCCTTTCTTTTGTCAGCCACAGGATGGGAGATGAAGGTTATGACCTGGACATTAAAAATTTCAAAAGTCTTCTACCATTATGTTACTCTTGCACACAGCTGCACGTGTTCTTGTCATACATACGAACATCCAATCCTCCTGATCTCCTAAGCGACAACATCTGGTGACCAGGATTTCCATGTGTTAATTATGCCTAGTTTAAATAAAATACAAAAAGATCAAGCTCACTTGATTGTCATGGGTTCTGGGTTCACAGCAAAATCTTATATTATTTTTCAGTCTTCCTGGCTAAGGCGGGGAGTGTACCTGGGAATTTGAAGGACACAAAGCAAGACATGATCCCAGGGTCCCGTCTGGCTAAAACATGCACCTGGATCTGGAAGTTAGTGCATTTAGTAGCACTAAAGACATGCCCCTGCTGAATGATCTAGAGTGGCTTGAAACCCAGCAGTTGGCTAATTCACGGCTCTTTACCCAGAGCTTAAAAATAAAATTTGGGTTGCCTAAATCATTGTGCCCTGCCTTTAGCATGAGACCCTCCTTCCATTTCCCAGCTGCAGGATGGGAGACAAAGGTTATGACGTGGATATCAAAAGAAGATCAAAAGTCTTCTACTTTTGTGTTTCTGTTGCACACAGCTGCATGGGTTCATGTAACATGTACAAATGTCCAATCCTTTTCTACAATCAACCATCCTTTGGGGGTGGGAGCAATAAGCAGAGCGACTGTCCCAAGCCCTGCAGTTATGTGGGTCCTCACTGCCATGATTTGCCCTGCTCCCACCACGTAGCTGGAGGCTATGGCAAGCCAAAGGCAGGGTGGGAGTGTGAAACCTGGCCACTTGGGCAGCCCTCCCCATCCACAGGGTGGAGCAGCTGGCTCAGAGAAGAGGTGGCTGTGTGGGGCCCAGCCTATCTGAGTCAGCCTGTTCACCCCACCAGCATGGGGGGGAGTCCCTCCACACCCCACCCACCAAGGGACAGCTCTTCTCCTGATATAATAAGCAAGAGCAGGAGGTGACCAGGATTTTCATGTGTTAATAATGCCTTATTTTAATAAAATACAGAAATAACAAGTTCATTTGATTGTTATGGGTTCTGGGTTCATGACAAAATCTTTTATTATTTTTCAATCTTTCCAAGCCAGGGCTGGAAGTGTGCCTGGGGATTTGAAGGACACAAAGCAAGACATGATCCCAGGGTCCTAAATGGCTAAAACATTCACTTGAATCTGGTATTTGGTGCATTTTGCAGCACCAAAGCCATGCCCCAGCTGAATGATCTAGAGTGGTTTGAAACTCAGCAGTTGGCTAATTCAGTGTTCCTTCACGCATAGATTAATAATAAAATGTAGCTCTTATATAGCATGTGTCATCAGGAAATTGATAAATTAAACTGTAATATGTGAGCAGAGGATGAGATGGAATTCACTCAAGAATTCTGAAGGAAGACAAAAGTGAGATTTCAGATCTACTAACAAAGGAATATAATCTGTTATTTAAATCAGCTGCTGTACCAGCTGACTGGGGAATAGCCAATGAGAACTAATTTTTAAAGAAGGCTCCAGAGGTGATCCCAGCAATAGAAACAAACCAGTAAAGAATCGCCCAGCTCAGTTCCCGGGCTGCTGCCGACAGCAGGAGCCGCTGGCGGACGGGGGGGCGGCAGAAGCTGCGGCAGAGCTTTTGCCGCCCCCCGAACCCCTGGACTGAGCTGGGGGGCTGGCTCCGCTTCGAGCCGGCCCCCCAGCTCAGTTCCGGGGGGCCGTCTCAGCTTAATTTTTGATCCCGGCTCCTCTCTCCCTTTCCCGGCCCCACTGCCCGCCTCCTCCTCCTCCTCCTCCCAGCCCCCTTACCTGGCCAGAGGCTCAGAGCTGCAGGGACGGCCGGCAGAGCCGCTTCTGGGCCAGGCCACTGCCGCCCTGAGCACGCTCTCTCTGAGCATGCTCAGAGTGGGAGATTTGAATCTTCCCAGCCCGGCCGCAGCAGGACGTGGATTCAGCTGCTGCGTGCGCATGCGCAGGAGATGTGTCCATGTCCGCCGTGCATATATACAACTCTCGTTTAGTTATATAGATAAGCCTAACTTTGATTACAGACAAATTGGTTCAAACTATAGAAAAGATTTACTGAACATTTAGATGAGCACAGTTTATTGCAGAAGAGTCAATATGGTTCATGTAAAGGGAAATCATGCCTGATGAATTTATCGGAATCCATTTTTGGGGTCTACAGGGATGTGAGAAACCAGGAAGAACTGGTATGGGAAATAGAAGTGGGTGGTAACCTGGGCAGCAGTGACCATGAGAAAATCAAGTTGAGGATCCTACCAAAAAGATGAAAGGAAAACAGCAGGATATGGACTCTGAACTTCAGAAAAGCAGTTAGACTGCCTCAGGGAGCTGGTGGGTACGATCCCCTGGGAGGCTAATACAAGGGGGAAAGGAGTCTAAGACTGCTGGCTGTATTTTGAAAAAGCCTTATTGAGGGCACAGGAACAAACCATCCCGATGTTCAGAGAAAATTGCAAATATGGCAGGCCACCAGCTTTGGTCAACAAAGAAGTCCATTTGAATGTGGGTAGGCATTGGGTACCTAACTCTCCTGTGGACATTTCCCTGCAGCCTCCCCACCCTGATGCCTGTGCAGTTACTTTCGCTGGGATAAAGGGCAGGTCGACACTGCCTGCCATTTTAGGCAGCAGTTGAAGGGAGATAAGCAAGTTATCTATAATAACTTGCGTATCTCCCTCCAACTTCCCTACACCTAGAATATTGACATTGGTGAGTCGAAAGGAGGGCTCAGTATGTGATATTCCCCTCGTTCTATCTGGTTTGGTGTGCTGCTGTGCCTCCTTGATTGCCCACTCTTGGACCCCAACATACCCTGCTTTCTCAAGTGGCCGCGCACTCATAGGTCAATCTACACCAGCTTCCTGCATGCAATCAGCTCCAGGCAGTGCATATGTGCTCTCCAGCCACTCAGATGGTCCCCCAGCCAGCACTTCCAGCCCCAGATCCCACACCGGGAACTTCTATCTTGCAGGGATCGAGGTCCTTCTCAGATCATTGCAAACTCATAATTCCAGTCTATCGGTTTATCAAAGAAACTGAAAATGCACCCAGCTCTTGCTCTATCACCCTCTATAAAATCTACACAGTTTTAGAAAAAGCAAAAAATAAATTATTACTTAGAACATATTAATTAGAACATGATATTCAGTGTAAGTCGACTTAATTTACCAGTGTAGACGCAGCCTATTAGTCCAGTGGTCTGAAGCCTAGGTGTACCCTGAGTGTTAGTGGTGTTTCTGCTGGTCCCCCTGTCTCCTCAGCTCAGCATTACCTCAGTTTGAGATAATACCCAAGATGGCATCTTAACTTTCCATAGTGAATGGGCAGCCGAGAGTCCAGCAAGTGCAGCTGGCAGGTAGGTCGTGTGTTTTTGGCACTGCTCTGCAGCTCAAGCAAGTTAGGTTTGATTCCCTTCCCTTGCTTGACTGTGGGCTAGCCACTGTGTCTAACCCTAGTTCAACACCTACCCCAGGAACAATGAGAGTTCCCCTAGAGGTGGAGACAGACCTGAGACCCTAGATCCCAAAGTCCAACATCACAATGTTTGGGGGTAGTTGGATATGGGGTAGAGGTGCTTTCGGTCCAATGAAGAGCTAGTAGCTGACGTTTAGAGCTGGGATTGAATCACACCCCTGTCTATTAGAAATGTGCATGTCCTTGCTTTCCCTGTGTGTGCATGTCTCATCCCTGGACATGAGAAGGAGATGCTATGAGCTCTGCCTCAGCAATCCAGGGAATCTGCAAATGAGTTGTTGTTAAGTTTGGCTGTCTATGGTCTGATGCTGTCCTGAGGACGGAAGGCTTTCTGTTCCCACAGGACATGGGAAGAGTTTCTTTGCAACTGGTGGCCTCTGTGACCAAAAATGTGCAATATCTAATCTTCAGAACCTCCCTTTGGAATTGCTCAGCTTCAGATGTAGTCAGCCACACCAGCTATTGTGGCTTGATTGGAAGACTCATGCTATTTCTTATTTTTCTTAAATACTGAACAGCTGGGACCCACAAGCTGCCTGGGAACCTCACTTTTCAATATATTCTAAACGACTATTTTTAAAAATTGCAGAGAAGTCAGAAAACACGAAGAAAACAGACTCCAAAACCAGAAACAAATGCAAAAGAAGTCCAAATTAGAGTATTTTTGTCAAGCTGGTTATTTTAAACCTATCCCATGATTCCTGCAAGTATAACCCTCAGGAAAAAAAAATGACCCCAAGTAAAATATTTTGTTTTCATCTGGGAGTGGGTGGTCAGGTAATAAAAAACTGGTCATTATTCATTGATAATTCAGGAACCATGACACTGGCCAGGTAAAGCTGCCTGGACCCCTAAGAGAAATCGAAGGCTTTTTGTCTCCTTCTTTCCATAACATAAATGAATTTTGCACTGAGTGAGTCTTTGGCTAGGTGCAGAAAGGTCTAAACTTCCTGCCCAGTCTGCACCACCCCAGCTGTTCTAAACAGCAGCCCCATCTCCATTCAGAAATGCCCACATTGTACAATGAATCCTTCAGCAGATGTTGTGGGCTATGGTTACTGTGACAGGCCGTGGGGGCACATCTCTGATGACCCTGCACTCCCAGGGGCTAGATAGGGTCCTAGAACAGTTCTGGAGGCATGGAGATTGTGGGTGGAAGGGACTAGCTAGCAGGGGATCAGTGAGATCTGTGTAACTTTGAGGGGTCCATGGATGCTGGGTCCACCTTCATTTCTCAGGAAGAAGAGAAGGGACCTAGAACAATCGGAGGGAACTTTACAAGTGTAGATCTGTATAAATATTCCTCCCCCAAGCAAAACCCTGGTTTTGTGATGTAGGAAAGGGGGCTACAAGGAAGAAATCTGAGCGTGCATAACAATTATTAGTCTATTGTTTTACAGGAAGATAACAGCATCATCGATACCACGTTCCCACTTACATACGCACAGCGCTGGCAGCTTGAATTCCAGGAACAGTGCCTGCAGCGGGGCATGCAGTCTGGTGGCAGCACTGTACATCCCTTCTGATTGGGCTTCCTGCACTTTGCCATGACACACATGGGTGCACTCTGAACCAATCAACTGAGAGTCCCAGGTGGCCACGTGGCCCCTAAGGAAATGAACGAACATGCTTAATAAGGACAGCTGTACCTCTCTCTGAGCAGACACTGCTTGCTGCCTGTGCAAGCTCTCCGCTGACTCCTTGTCCATTCGGGTGCAGACCTACATTGGCAGCTGCTCCTCTTCTCGCAGGCACTGGGTACGTTGGCAGGTTTCTCTGTCACTAAATCTTTCAAAGCAAAGGGAAGGGGAAAGGCTGCCAGCTGCTGACATGGGCAGATGTTCTGTGCAGCGGCAGCTGACTTTGTTAGGCTCATTGAAATGTCCTGGAGCACAGACAGCACTAGATATCAGAGGAACTCTCTACTCCATGTGTCTATGGTCCATGGGGGAGAATTCCACACACACAGAGAAACCCCAGATTCAAAAGAGCTTGGGGTGCAAAAACCCCAGTACCCCTTGTCAGGATTTCTCTATGGGTCTCAGTTCCAGAGCTGCAGGATGTTCAGAGGGTCATGACAGCTCATGGCATATCAGCGAGAAGTTCCTAAATCACCTCAGGTTTATTTGCTCTTGGAAATTTAATCAGCAAATCCATATTCAAAGCTTTTATTCTCTGACAGGATAGTTCATGCAGGAATGCAGAGATATTTTGTTTTGTGGGAGCAGGGCAGATTAAGTCAAAGGAATATTCTGTTTCCTGACTGGATTAGGATCTCCAGCAGTTCTGCCCTGCAAAATATTGTCACAGTAATACCATTACCTGCATGTCTGTCACTCTCTGGTCTCAGGATGCCTGATGTCAGCCTTGTCCCTTTCCCTCTCATTGGGCCGAATCTCAGCATTCACCCACCGTCCGATAGGTCTTGGCCTGCGGCTCAACAGGGTTGAGTACCCTGCGGCTCAACAGGGTTAGCCCAGGAGGTCCGACTTTCATGTGTTAAATGCACTGTGATTTCCATGAATGCTGATGTGTTCCTCTTTGAAACCCACTACCTCCTTACCTCGTCTCTATACCTCTTATTCCTCTCATTTTAGAGGAATAGGAGGTCCTGAGTTACAATTTACTTAGACCAGTGGTTTTCAACCTGTAGTCCATGGAGCCCTAGGATTGTACAGACTATGGGTAAGATTTCCAAAGGGAATCATACCTGTTTAAACATTTTGCATGTGTTTGCAAATAAGAAAAGTTGAAAATTACCATCCTAGAAAGTGAAAGCCCGGACTATGAATACTATATATGACAATACCAGTGTCTGTACCACTCCAGATAAAGGCTACAGACTGACATCACTAAACCTGAGGATTATCAGTCACCTATTAAACTATGGAAAGAGAAGCTACCAGATACAAAGTAATCCCAAACTTTTGTTTGCTAAGAGGTGACTGAATGATGGCATAAAGATTGACAAGTTCCAAAGGAGTAGCCGTATTAGTCTAGGTCAGCAAAACAAACAAGAAATTCTGTTGCACTTTTAAAGACTAACAGATTTCTTTATCGCATGAGCTTTTGTGGGAGAAAATCCAACTTTTTCAGATGCTTTGAAGGCATAAAGGTTTCAATCTTTTCAAGTTCTCAAAAAATCCAGATGACACACAGTACATTTTTGGTCCCCCTTTAACGTTAGAAAACATCCTTGAAAGAATATCGGAGTTGAAGAATGCGTTTATGTATCTGACGAAGTGGGTTGGAGCCCATGAAAGCTTATGCCCGAAGAAATTTGTTAGTCTTTAAGGCTATGTCAACACTTGGCCAAATAAGTCTACTGAGCATGTCCACACTCAAAAATTAAGTCGACTTAAAGGGGACCATGCCAAATCGACTTAGAATGTCCACACTGGATGCCTAAGTTGACTTGTAGGGGCTAGGTGGACCTGGGACTGATCCATGGTGGGGGGGCACCCCTGGCCAAGTGCCAGGGGGGTCAGCATTTGCCCCATTGTACCTGGGTACAATGGGGGCTGAGCAGGATTGAGACACTGGTAGGGCATAGAAGCAGGATGGGCAGGGCTGTGTTCTGCCCTGTGGAGGGTGGGGGCACACCAGGCTCTGGCTGTGCCAGCCACCCTAGCAGGGAGGGCAGTGGGGGAGCCCTGGAGCCCTTTAATTTGACTTAAAGTTGATTTAGGGCTAATCTGCATCTACACTGGCTAAGTTGACTTTACAAAGTTGACTTAGCCAGTAAAGTCGACTTTAAATGAGGGTTTTATAAAGTCGACTTTAAATTTCCTTAAGTCGACTTAAGGAAATTGTAGTGTAGACGCAGATTAAATTAAGTCGACTTAAGCAAGCTTAAGTCGACTTAATTTGTAAGTGTAGACGCACCCTAAGGTGCCACAGGACTCTCGTTTTTTTGCCGTATACAGACTAACATGGCTACCCCTCTGGGGTTTATGTGTGTGTGCTAATGTACAGTTCTATAAATGTTATGCCAAAACATTTGTTTGTAATACAATTATTAGGAGCCAAACTTTCATTCCATTCATTTCTATTGAAAGCCAGCAGCAGAGTTTCTAAAATCTCTATGGGAAGGACTACAGATGACTGTACATTAATGGCTTTTGCCTTAGAAAATATTTCAGATGTTTTCCAAATATTCTGCCATGTATTTTTCCTACTAGATTTTTGTTCAGTGAGCAACTGTAGTATACTGTCCTTTGGGTAACTGACCTAAAACTGTTTCTAAAACTTATATGAATGGCCGTGCACACAGTAATTCTGCTACACGTGTGCAAGGCTTTCCTGAGACTAGAGAACCACTGCTCTAAATTTCAGTGGAATGTAGAGTTGAGGGGAAGGAAAATGGATTATAATAGTGGTTGTATGTAATTTAGTCCAATCAAATGTTCCATTAGATTGGCTAAGTAACTTGTGCACTCAGCTGGATATTAGTGCAAAACTATTGTTTGCACTATTCATCATTCAGGACACCAACCCCTCTCTACCCCACTGTCATAACTGTCTGAATTAGTGTGTCACTTTCCAAATATGTACAGAACACTTTCATTGGGAGAGCCTAGGGGTTCTGTGAGAATAGAGAGAAGCCTGTAGGATGATCGACCTGTTTGACTCCTATCAGCACAAGCCAAGCAAAGCTTTTCCTGTAGCGATTCTGGGAGGTCAAAATGTATCACTGGAAGTGTTCATTACAAGGGCGGGCTTGTCTGAGACCAGAACCTATCAATTGCACCACGCATTGACCGAAATAGAGGAGGCTCTTCAGTTACTGGTGCAGATGGTGCAGGACCTACAGCAGTCCCAACAGGCAGGGTAGCAGGCTCTGCTGTCCTGGCAGGCTGATCAGCAGGTGAGTCTGTAGGACTTTGTAAGGAAGCAGGCCACTGAGCCACAGAAGCTTATCCAGCAAGTGATGAGTCCCATGAGTGGTGAAGGCACCAGGGAGACCAGCTGGAGAGTCTGAAAATGGTGAAGATCCCAACGCTTTCCTTGGGACTTTTGAGCAGGTTGCAATGGAAAAGAGTGACCTGGGCCCTTCCCCTCATGCCATATCTAGGGAGCAAAGCACTGACAGCCTATAAGGTGATGGTGAAGGCCCAAGCCTGTGAGTATGATGCAGTGAAGGATCCCATCCTAGATTGGTTTGGACTGTTGGATGAAAAGTACCATAAAAAAATTCCAGGTGGACAGGGAGCTTACAGCCACGAGTGTTTGCTCAGCGGCTGATGGATTGGGTTACCCAATGGCAGTGACTTACCACTCAGGTGGTGGAGAAGGTGTTGGACATGATAATTTTTGGCCAGTTCCTACAGAGCCTTCCAAAGACTGTCCAGTTATGGGTGAGACAGCATTAGCTGTGCTGACTGGCAGAGATCACTAGGGGAACCAAGGACTACATATAGGTGGAGGCACCTATGTAGGCAGGGAAGCCCAACAAGAAATTAGAAACCAAGAAAGGACCAGACCCAGAGAGTAACAAGAGCCCAGAACTGACATGTTGGTAGTATGGTCATCTGGGTCACAATAAATTGGACTGCCTGAATGTGGAATGTGGGATAGGAGACTTCTGTGGGTGTGCAGGCAGGCAGCCAGTGAAGGCTGAAGGGATGGCTGTTGGTCATCGTTCTTGTCCAAGCAATGAGAAAACGCCAGTGGGTTTGGTGGACCCCACCTCCACCCAGTGACAGATCCAGAGGGAGATTTTGAAGTCAAGGTGGGTAGTCCCAGGAGCCAGAGTGGCAGTGTGGTGCATCCATGGCAAGGCGGGCAATACCTGCTGGACCAGGTAACCTTTGAATATCATGGGTACTTAAAACGGCAGCACACTGGAGTACTGGGGGAATTGCCTTGCCCAGTTCTACTGGGGCCGACTGGAGACCCCCTCCCAAGGAACTGGGAAGATGAAGGGTGGGGACTGGGAGGAAAACAGGATGAGCAAGGGGGTGTAAGGTGATTTGCATTTTATCACAGAAGACAAAACCCCTAGATGAAAGTAAGGAGAGAAGGAAGCAATTTATCCCAAAGAATCCAAGGAGAATTAAGGAGGCAGGAAACCCATAAAGGGGTGGGGCCAGGTAGCCCAGTATTCTCACTGCCCATTGGTCCATTGGAATTCTGGAATAGTGGAAGCCAGGGTCAGTACCTGGACCCAACAGGGCAGGGCTCCGCCAGAGACAAACTCATGTATGCAGGGCTTGTGGTGACCACAGAGGTACCTCTGGGGACGAAGGTGTACATGGCCAGGGTGCCCAAATGGGGTGAGGGAGGCAAAGAAGGAGCCCCAGGAACAGGAAAAAGCCTAGTCCCTACAGGAGTCAAACTGCTGGCCCTGCGGCCTGAAGGGACACATTGTGGGAGAGCGTCTTTGAGGAGGATGGACAGAACCAGAGAGAGAGAAACCTCAGGAGAAAAAATCCTGTGTATCTCCTGGTGAGAGACAATGAAGGCTGCCTCAGAGCAGCTAGTCTAGCCAGCCAAATAGAGCTAGGGGTTTGATAACCCAGAGTAGAGGGTTCTATGCCCCTATCCTGCTTTGTCAGCCATAGCCCGGGGGTAATAGCAGTGCAGGTAACAACTCCTGCCTTGATTAAGGCTCCATCAAGGGTAATGAAACATGAAAGAGACCAGGAGGGCTGGCGATCCAACTTGCTACACTGACCCTTAGCATCTATCCTGTCTCCTGCAAAGAGGCAATTGTGTAATTTGCGCTCTTGGGAGGAGAGAAGATTTTTTTTTTAAAAAATGAGGCAACGAAAAAGATTTATAAATAGAATCAATGAAGGACAGGTAAACATCCTGGTTATTTTCACCATGTGTGTCCCATATGTATGAACATGTTACAATGGGCCACGCTTAGAAGTGAAGGGCCAGAGAAGGTTTTTGTGTGAAAATCACAACAGTAAAATCACACATTCAAAGAAAGACTGGATGTTTACATGGAGAACGAGGAAATCTAATTAAACTATTGTGGATTTATTTTAAAAAGGCGATAAGTGTTCCTAACTTACACCATAAAACATGTCTAACCAATAGAGATCCAAAGGAAACTTTTAATGGAAACAAGTTGTCAGGGTTTCCTCTATCTTCCTCGGAAACATCTGGTATTGGATACGGGGCAAGATACACTACAGGTGTGATCCTGTGTAGCAATGTCAATCTTCCTATTGGCGGTATATATAAGAATTTTTTTTCAGGATCAGACAAAAGGTTCCCCTACCCCTGTAGCCTATTTCAACAGGACAACAGTGGCCGATACCAGGGGCTTTAGAGGGAATGAACAGAACAGGAAAAAGTGAAGTGTAAATCAAAAACTATGTATTGAGTGATCTTCCTTGAGCTCCTGGGCATTTCTAGACTTGCCCTGAGAGTATCATGATGTCTCTTTCAATATCATCTAGTCTCCTGTTATTTTTCCTTTCAGGAAGTAAAGTTCAAAACTCCTCGGACCTGCCGGGGCATTATGTCAGCAGTAAATGACACCAAATCCCAACCTGCAGTATTCCTCCTCACTGGAATACCTGGGCTGGAAGACCTCCATGTCTGGATTTCTATTCCCTTCTGTTTAATGTATGTTACTTCAATCTTAGGAAATTCAGTCATTCTGTTCATTATAAAAACAGTTCCAAACCTCCATGAGCCCATGTACATATTTGTTTCCATGTTGGCCATCACAGATCTTGGCTTATCTATATCCACTATGGTGACAACACTTGGCATATTCTGGTTTAACTTTAGGGAGATCAGCCTTGATGCCTGTTTTGCTCAGCTCTTCTTCATCCACTCACTTACATTCATTGAATCCTCCATTCTCATGTCCATGGCATTTGACCGCTTTGTTGCAATCAGTAACCCTCTGAGATATCCTTCCATCTTAACTCCATCGAGAATAACCATGATGGGACTGGTGTCTCTGCTAAGAGGGGTGGGCCTTACATTTCCACTCCCCATTCTCCTGAAAAAGTATCAATATTGTCAAGACAATGTCCTCTTCCATTCCTACTGTCTGAACCAGGAGGTCATGACAATGGCTTGTTCGGATATCAGAGTAAACATCATCTATG
This sequence comes from Pelusios castaneus, assembly GCA_007922175.1. NCBI lineage: Eukaryota > Metazoa > Chordata > Testudines > Pelomedusidae > Pelusios > Pelusios castaneus. The sequence continues at coordinate 110,581 of ML688331.1, read as the reverse complement.
GCTTCTTTATAACAGTCTCCTCAGCAGGCTTGGATTTACTCCTTATCCTTGTATCCTATGTGATGATCCTCAAAACAGTGCTGAGCCTCGCATCCCACGCAGAGCGCCTCAAGGCCCTGAACACCTGCATTTCCCACATCTGTGTTGTCCTGCTTTCCTACATTCCAGGGATTGGCTTGTCCGTGATATACAGATTTGTGAAGAGCTCTTCTCCATTGGTTCAGAATTTCCTGGGCAATGTTTATTTGCTGATCCCACCTCTGATGAATCCCATTGTATATAGTGTGAAAACCAAACCCATTCGTGCGAGGATAATTAAAGTGTTCGCCAACTGAATGATTAGTTTATCACTTGGCTCCAGCACTAGGGAAGGAAGATGAGTTTCTGATCTGCACCACTGGTTTCTAAGGGAGGACAGCGTAATGGGGGCACACGGCAGAAGCAAACAACATTTACAAACTGACTGTGTTTATAGAAAGCAAGGGGTCACTGCCGTCATACTGCTTAAAGAGTTGTATCTCTGACATTTCACTAACCCTCCTGGTACAGAGAAGGAACGGGGATGGTTTGTCCCATTGTCCATGATCTGTCACTGTCCCATCACTCAGTAAACATCCAGGGACCATGAGAAGCTGCAGAGCTGTTTTGTGGTTATGGTCCTCGCCTGTCCTAAATACCGTGGTTTCTGCATGATCCTTTTGATCAGCAGCAGCTGTGATAGGGGCTATTCAAGGGGCCCGACCACCCACTCTTCACCTGAACCCTCATTCAGGTGATTGTGACTGAGTCGTGTCAGAGACAGCATCAGATCAGAAGCCCCAAAAGAAGCAATTCTGGCAGCCCCTCCCCGATCGAAAACTCCGAACACAGCACATCTGGTGTCCCGTACCCACCTTGCTGCCCCCAGGTATTGCAGAATTGCATGTATTAGTGAGGGCCACACACACAGGAGTCCTGCAATAGACTCATGCCCCAATTCCCTCCCCTCCCCTAAAGCTGTGCTGCCCCAGCAATGCAAAGGGCTGGAAATGGCCTCAGCTCCCCAGGAGAGGCATAAACATCTCCTTGCTTATCTCAGCCATCCAGTGGCCATTGGAGGGGTGTGTTGGGGACTCTCCCTTGGAGGGTGGGCGAGACGAGTGCGGTCAGTCAGCCCCTGCTCCACAGCATGGCCTTTTCAGTTCCCGGGACTTTTGGAGCTGACCAAGGCCTACCAGAGACAGCTATGGGGAGAGAAGAAAATGGTCCCAGCTGGGAAAGAGTTCATTCTCTGGGTATTCCCAGGTTACTGGGTTTTTTAGGGCCTGAGAGAGAGGCTTTGTAGTGCAGAGCAGCGGCTGGTTTCCCCTTACTCCTTGCCAACTTGCAGGAACTGTGGGAGGCAGGGCCGGCTGTGTCCTCTCAGAACATGGGTGACAGAAGTGGATGGCTGCCCTCACTCACCCCAGGGAAAAGGGACTGAGCTACCGAGGACACAAGCATATGAGAAATCAGGGAAGGTGAAGCAAGTCTAAACCAATGCAAACCCCAGCAAGAAACGAGAGGGATTCCTGGGCAAAGGAGGAGCATGGTGCGGAGGCCAAGAGAGCCTGTGTTTTGGAGAACTAATCTGAGTCCACATAGGGGAACCTAGCTTTCAGTCTGCCAGGATGAGAGAAAGTCACTGCAAGAACCTCACAGGGAAGGGCGGGGTCCCTGCAGGGTGCTTCAGGCCTCTATGGGGCATGCTGGGTTGCCAACCATCCATAGGGACTTGGCCAGGTATACTCTGCCTTTGAAGCTGTAACGAATAGGCAGAGGTTGCCTCAGGCCCCAGGCGGCTCTAAACTCCACTGAGTGTAATGGGGAATGAGCCAGAGAATAAAATCCCTGAAACTGTTTCCTTGTTATCCCCACTCTCCACAGAGAACCCCATATTAATATTGTTTTAAAGCTAGTTATTTTAAATGTATCACAAGATTTTGTGGGATGGGATCCATAATTTCTGAATGGGGCTGGCAATTCTGCAGGCCTAGTTTAAAAGATACGATTGGGCTGAGCCACAAGGCACTGGACTCAATCTTAGAATTCACTGAGTGATGCTCTCTGGCCTGTATAGATGATTGTGATGAGCATTTCTGTTCTTAATATCATTGAATATGGATCCCAGACATCACTGGATGATGGAGAATGGTGACCTTTGACCCTTTGGTATCCCAGATTTCCAGTCTAGAATAATGCGTAGTTTTCTTGGCGGTGTGCAGGAGAAAAAGTTATGGGTCCTGTTAATAGAATTATCCAGATCAAAATCTATACCCCAGGCCTACTTTTCCTTGAAAAGAGAGAAGTGCCAGATACTCCGTGAAACCCACTCTGGTCTTCACATTGCTATTGACTTTACAAGGAAGGAGCCTAGATACTATGGGGATGGGTAGCAGTATGCAGTCCTAAGATAGACAGCTCTTTGACATATGTAAATACCATTAATTCATGTAAGCAGAAGCTCTTATTTAAAGCCTAAGGCCCAAATCTGCCAAGGTATTTAGGCACTTAAATATTTATGACTTCACTGGAAGTAGGTGCTTGAACACGTCAGAGGAACTGGTTCTCAGTGATTTACTATCAGCTATTTGGTTTCATTCTCAAGGGATGTAGAGGTTTTAGACTCCTTAATAATTAGGAAAATCAAGATCTTTATCACTGTTTTACCAATGGGGAAACTGAGGCAGAGGCAGAGAAATAGCTGCCTCAAGACTATATACTAAGTCAGTGCCGAAGTCTGGAATAGAATCCAGGTAACCTGATTTTCACCCTGGTACCCTATCCACTGAGCAGCACTGCATCCCAATAATTGCTTTAGCCACCTATTTACCAGTCCTGAGATCTTCATTTTGTCACCAGGAAATGTTTGTTGTTAGCAGGGACTGAAAAAACTGTAAATCAGGATAGTTCCTTCCTTCCCCATGTACATTTCATCTCCACTATTACTGAGCCAAGCCCACGTTACCAGAGGAGTTCCAGTATTCCCAGTCCCCAGGAATATGTAACACTTTTACTCCTAAATCTCTCCCTCTCAACGAGGCTCATTTTTTTTTCCATCAGTGTTAAATAGTTGACTCATAATGACCTTGTGGTCCACTATGACACCCAGATCCCTTCCACAGCACTCCTTCCAAGGCAGCCATTGCCCATTTCTTACATGTGAAACTGATTATTCTTTCCTGAGTGGAGTACTTCACATTTGTCTTTACTGGATTTCACTCTATTTACCTCAGACCATTTCATTAGTTAGTCCAAACCATTCTGAATTGTCATCCTATCCTTCAAAGCACTTGCAACCCCTCCTCATTTGGTGTCATCTGCAATCTTTATTAAGTATAGCCTCCGTGCCATTACATTGAACAGAACCCGACTCAGAACTGATCCCTGCGGGACCCTGCTTGTTACGCCCTTCCACCATGACTGTGAACCATTGATAACTACTCTCTGGGAGTGGTTATTCAACCAGTTTTGCACCCATCTTATATTAGCTCCATCCAGGTTGTATTTCCCTAGTTGGTTTACGAAAAGGTGATGCGAGATCATATAAAAAAATCTCACTGAAGTCTAGATATACCACATCTACTGCTTCCCCTCTATCCACAAGGCTTGTTACCCTGTCATAGAAAGCTATCAGGTTGGTTTGACACAATTTGTTCTTCACAAATCTATGCTGACTATCACTTGACACTTTCTTCTAAATGTTTACAAATTGATTTCTTAATTATTTGCTCCATTTTTTTTTTGGGGGGGGCGTACAGAACTTAAGCTGACTGATCTCTTTCCAGAGGGTAGCCATGTTAGTCTGTGTACAGCAAAAAATTCCAAAGAGGTAGCCGTGTTAGTCTATTGTAGAAAGACAACAGAGTCCTGTGGCGCTTTTAAAGACTAACAGATTTATTTTTCACATGAGCTTTCGTAGGACAAAATCCCACTTCGTCAGACGCTTTGAAGATGGGAAACTTACAGAATGGGAGGAAATTAAATGCAGGGGAGTGTATGACATAGGATCAGGTCAGGCTGTAACAGCAAATCAAAATAAGTGTTAGGATTCAAACACTGGGGAACAGCACATAGAGGAGGGTGAGGTCAAATCATCTGTCTTAATGAGAGAAAAATCCATAGTCCCTGTTTAACCCCAAGACAACTGAGTCAAATTTGCATATAAGTTTGAGTTCTGCAGTCTCTCTTTGAAGCTGTGATTTGTTATTCATCTGTTTCAACACAGCTATTAACAAGTCGTCAAGGGAGTGAGCAGGGAGATTGAAGTGTTTCCCTATTGGTTTTGTAGTGTTGCAATTTCTGATGTCAGATTTGTGTCCATTTATTCTTTGGCGCAGAGACTGTCCTGTTTGTGCAATATATAAGGCAGAGTGGCATTTCTGGCACATGATGGCATAAATCACATTGGTGGATGAGCAGGTGAACGAGCCCTTGATGGAGTAGGTGGCTTGATTAGGCCCTGTGATGGTGTCTTCAGTGTAGATATGAGGGCAAAGTTGGCAGCGTGGTCTGTTGCAGGGATATGTTCCTGCTTTAGTGTTTCTGTTGTACGATCTGTAGTTGCTGGTAAGTATCCTTTTAAGGTTAGGGGGCTGTCTGAAAGCAAGGAGAGGTCTGTTTCCCAAGGCTTGAGAGAGTGAGGGGTCATCTTGTAAAATAGGCTGTAGATCTTTGATGATGTGTTGAAGAGGTCTGGCTTGGGAGTTGTAGGTGGTGACCAGTGGCGTTCTGTTGTTGTTTTTCATGGGCTTCTCCTGCAGTAGTTGACTTCTAAAGCAGGAACATATCCCTGCATGATCACTTTATCGCACATTAACAATCATTACCACGCGATCCCAACAACAGCGTACACACGTGCAATAGGGCTGTTGCACGTTAACTGTCTTGTTGTAGCGCAATACAAAAACCACCTCGACGAGGGTGGTAGCAGTTAACGCGGAACAGCTGTTGCGCCTTTCCACTCATGTGTATGCTTACCGCGCAATGATTGGCCTCCAGAAGTGGCCCAGCATTCCAAAGTCGTCCTCTCTGGTCTTCCCCCCACCCGCTCTGTGGCCGTGACGAAACAGTCCCCGCCCTGATCAGATTCCCGGGATTTTCAAATTTCTTGTCTGTTTCACTTTCTGTTCTCTTCCTCGTGGAGTGGAGTGCAGCTCCAATCATCAGTAGCAATGGCGGCCCGTCGTGGAAGACGCGCACCCCTTTGGAGCATGGCAGAGGTGCTGGACCTGATCAGCATCTGGGGAGAGTCCGCTGTGCAGGCGCAGCTACGTGGCAGAAGGCGAAATTATGATACATTTGGCATAATTTCTCGGGCCATGTCAGAGAGAGGTTATGATAGAGACACTGTGCAGTGCAGATCAAAGGTGAAGGAGCTAAGAATAACCTATCACCGAGCGAAGGAGGCAAACCGCCGTTCGGGATCAGCACCTGCTACATGCAGGTACTATAAGGAGATAGAAGCCATCCTCAGTGGGGACCTCACAACCACTGCAAAGAGTCCCGTGGACACATTGGCCCCCCCTCATCCAATGAATGTCAGACCCGAGCAGGATGAGGACGTGATCGATGAGGAGGAGGAGATGGAGGATGACCTGGAGGAAAGTGCAACAGTGTGTAGCCAGGAGCTCTTCTGCACCCCCGCTGAGACGTCCACCCAAGACATGAATTGCAGCGTGTCCTCTGAGGTGACAGAGCGGGGTTCCGGTAAGTTTCTCTTTCATGCAGCTATGGCTCCTGCTAAAATATCATTGTCCGGGGCGGGGGTGCTTGCTGTCTCAGTCCCCGCTGTGCACGCTCTTTACTCTGCATTCATTAGAAGTGCATCAACACAAGCAGTGATTGTCAAAAAATCATCTGTATTTAGGTCAGTAAAGGTTTCCTCGATGTACCTCCAGAGCCTACTAGTCAGATTAGATGGGAGAGCGTTTGTATCTACGCTTCCAAAGACGGATACTCTGCCTCGCCAGCTGCAAAGCACAACCTTGGGAACCACACAGTGCAACAGCATACGGTCCTGGCTTGCAACCGGTGGCATGTAGGATATGTATTCTAGCTGGCAGGGGCACTCTGAGGAGAGAGATATCGGGTTCCATCTGTGTGCCCTGTGCAGAATGTTAGCCCCCAGTAAGCTTTCTATTAGGACATACCTTGTCCGCTTCAGCGAAGCATAGGATGTTGACTGCCCTGCACCTTCCAGTGGAATGTGCTACTGGAAGGTTACATTGGTTATCTAGGCTCTATGTTAACAACAGCTTTATTATTATTTTTTTTTTAGATTCGACCTTCACAAGGCCGGTGTCTACCCCAGCTGACCGCATGAGAAACATTCGGCGGCGTGCTCGAAGAAACAGGGAGGATATGTTTCAGGACCTGCTGAAAACAGCACAGGAATCCGCGAGGGAGAATCGAGCCTGGAGAGAGGAATCCCAACAGAGGAGGCAGAAAGACAGGGACGAAGTGATAAACGTGATGAAGGAGCAAACAGAACTGCTCAAGAGCATGATTGCTTTGCACACCCAGGCGATTAATGTACGGGCTCCACTCCACACAGTTCAGCTGTGTCTGCCTACCACACCCCGTAGTCCTTCAAAAAATTTCTTTGAAGGCCACCCATCCCCCTGGTACACTGCAACATCCAGTCCCCCCCAGAGCTACTTTTTAGAGACCCGCAGCTACACCCACCTGTAACCCCTCTGCCCCTTTAGGTTTTAATAAAAACAGTGACAAATAATTTGAAGAGTGGCTTTATTTGTACACATTGAAAATCTCATAAGGTGCACCTGATGTGTCCTGGAAATAAACCAGGGGAGGGCATCATTGAAATGGTCCCTGAGTGCCTCCCTTATACGAGCAGCTTCTCCTTGGGCCCCCCTAATACTCCTAGTGGCTGGCTGTTCGTATGCTTCCTCGAGGCGCTGTGCCTCCATAGCCCAGGAAAACTTTTCTCCCCTACTTTCACAAATGTTATGAAGGACACAGCACGACGCAATCACAGCAGGGGTGTTGTCCTCCGCCAAGTCCAGCCTCCCATACAAACGTTGCCAGCGCCCTTTTAAATGGCCGAAGGCACACTCCACAGTCATTCTGCAGCGGCTCAATCTGTAATTGAACCGCTCCTTGCTGCGATCTAGGTTACCGGTGTACGGCTTCATGAGCCATGGCATCAGTGGGTATGCTGGGTCTCCGAGGATGACTATGGGCATCTCCACATCCCCCAGTGTAATTTTTTGATCAGGGAAGAAGGTACCCCCTTGCAGCTTCCGGTACAGACCAGTGTTCCTGAAAATGCGGGCATCATGCACCTTTCCCGACCACCCAGCAGTGATGTCCGTAAAACGCCCCTTGTGGTTCACGAGTGCTTGCAGCACCATGGAGAAGTAGCCCTTCCTGTTGATGTACTCGGTCGTGAGATGGTCTGGAGCCTAAATAGGGATGTGTGTGCCATCTATGGCTCCCCCGCAGTTTGGGAATCCCATGGCAGCAGGACTCTGTTGTCTTACAGCAAAAAAGAAAGAGAGTCCTGTGGCACCTTAAAGACTGACACGTTTCTTCAGGCAGAAGCTTTCATAGGCTCCAGGAGCATCTAGCGATACTTTCAGCTACTTAAGGCTGCTAGCAAATCCCCCCATCATTCTTCTCTTCTGCAGATTAAATAAGCGAAATTCCCACCAGCTGTCCTTGTAACTCCTGTGTTTCAGCCCCTTACCACTTTTACTGTCCTCAACTGCACTCTTCCCAATTTGTCCACATTCTTTCTGTAGTGGGGGGCCCAAAACTGGACAAATTACTACAAATGAGGCCTCACCAGTGCCAAATAAAGGGAAATAATCACTCCTCTGGATCTGCTTTCAATTCTCCTACCGATGAAACCCAATATGCTGTTGGCCCTCTTGGCAATAAAGGTAAACTATTGACTAATATCCCGGTTCTTGTCCACTATAACCCTCAGCCAAGCTGACACTGAGCCAGTCGGTCTCCAGTCTGTAGCAGTCCGTGGTAGTCTATGTTTCCTTTTCCGCATAATTTCATTTTTGCATCTGTGATTTTTCTATTAAATAGACTTTTTAAAATCCCTGTGTGAACAATGAGTGTCCCAAAATGAACTGATATTTTAGAACAAATTTCATGCCTTAGAAAAGGATGAACCGGAGTAGAAAAGTCCAAATGTCTGTTAGTTAAGAACTCAGAAAGACCAACTTTTGGAGACTCGGGAGTGGACAGGATTGTTGGGGCCTGGTGGATGGCAGTCGGGCACCATGTGCTGTTAGTAAGGGGCAAAGAGTCAAAGATGGAGGAGCATGATGGATGGTGAGACTCAATAACCAAAAATAGGGCTGAAATGAAGCCATTATCTCTCATTTTTTGAAATTATGAAAGACCAAAAGACAGGGTATGTAGGGGTGGGGGATGACGGGTAATATGGAAAGAAATCAGATGATAGTCAGAGAAATGGAATTCAGCAACAGAGAGAGCAGTACTTGGTAAGGGAGTGATAAGACATTAGGTGTGAACAATGTCTCAGATTTTGAAGTTACACAAGGCTGAGCTCATTCTAATTGGTACAGTGGAAGGATGATGAATGAGGAGATATTCTTTGCTCCTCTTGTCACAAGGGTTTAAAGTCAGTGACCCCAGGCAATCACATTCTGCAGATATATTTTCCTACTTTATCACGAAACTCTTTGGTTTTGACCCCATAAATGATAGGGTTGAGTGTGGGGGGAACAACAAGGTAAAGGTTGGCCAAGAGGATGTGCACATGGGCAGCGATACCCTGACCAAACCTATGTGTCAGGGCAGTGAAGAGGAAGGGAGTATAAGACATTAGCATCACACAGACATGGGCTGTACAGGTGTCGAGGGCCTTCTGGTGAGCTTTCTTGGAGGAGATCCTGAGGACAGCTCTGACGATCAGCCAGTAAGACAGGCCAATGAGTGTCAGGTCAAATGCAATGATCCCTAACGTGATCGCCAGGCTGTACATCTGGTTGACTGTGGTATCCCCACACGACATCTTCACCACAGCAATGTGCTCACAGTACGTCTGGTGAATAACACGGTTGGCACAGAATGGCAGCCTCTGCAGGAGCAAGGGCAGAGGTAGAACCAAGAAAACTGATCGCATCAAACCCACGAGACCTAGCTTGGCAACCCGTGCGTTGGTGAGGATGGTGGAGTATCTCAGAGGGTCACATATGGCAACATAGCGATCGAAAGCCATTGTCACAAGGACAGCTGAATGCATAGGACCAACTGCATGAACGAAGAATACCTGGGTTAGGCAACCATTCATAGTGATATCTTTGTAATGGAACCAAAATATGCACAGGGCCTTTGGTACAATGGAAGTAGACAGACCAATGTCTGTGAACGCCAGCATGCAGAGCAGAAGGTACATGGGCTTGTGCAGGGTCTGCTCTTTGGCGACAACAAAGAGAACCATGAAATTTCCCAGGAGGCTGATGATGTAGAACGTAGAGAAAGGGATGGAAATCCAGATGTGTGCATCTTCCAGCCCAGGGATGCCATTTAGGATGAATGTTGATGTGTCGGAGAGGGTGAGGTTGAAAGCTGCCATGACATGGTTGAAGTGCCCATCAGACTGAGAAATGCTTAGGGTGCCTGTGAAGGAAAAGGATCAAAACAAGGGTGGTTATGCACTTGATAATAAGGAGAACGGTGAATATTTTATCATTAGTAACGATCCAAAATGGGGGAGTGAGCTGACTGAGGTGTCAATGTTTTCGGATGGCACCAAATGATTTAGGTCATGGTCCAGTCCTGATTTGCCCTCAGAGTGAGCTAACCAAGCCTAGTGAATGACCAACATGATGGGAGATGATTTCGATGTCAATAAATGCTAAATATGTACCCAACTCTGACTTTTAGGTGTTAATATGTCACTTTTATGATAGTCAGGTTCTCTCTCTAACAACTTTATTGGCAGCCCCTGCCTTTGTCACTGTCAGAGAGGACACTGGACTGCCTAGACTATTGATCTGATCTACGATTCAATTCCTCTCTTGGAAAGGAGCAATGATTTCCGCATGGAAAGAGACATTATCATGCCAGACTAGGACTTTGTGCTCTGTTTCTTCCCTTGTTTCTCTTGGTGAGACTCTTTCTTGAAGGCACTCACCTTTCTCTGTGACTTAACAAGTACAGTGCTTACTTTATTCTCCTTTATTAACTGGCAGGGATAAACAGAGACACCAGGCAGCAACCCAGCTACTTACCCTACTTATACTTGAATACTGATAAAGTCTGTGAATACCACAAAAAATGGGAGATGTTAAATGATGTAGAGGATAGGTCACCAATTCAGAGCAATCTGGACTGGCTGATGTACAGAGTTGAAACAAACAATATGTGTTCTGATATAGTTATGTAAATGTATACATCTGAGAACAAAGAAGGTAGATGATGCTTACACAGTGGGGGATTCTGTGACTCTGAACCAGATTTGGGGAGTTGGAGGGGATAATTAGCTAAATATGAGAAATTATTTTACCTCTTTCTTTTGCACTGGTGTAAGGGCTGCTGGAAAAAATGCATCCAGTTCTGGTGTCCACAGCTAAAGATGTGTGTTGATACACAGAGAGATTTAAAGGGTGACTTGATAACGGTCTACAAATACATAAAGAAGAAATACAGAATAATAAGATTTTCAGGCTAGTATACAATCATCGAACGCTATGTAATGTCTGGAAGTTTAAATTAGACAAATTCTAACTACAAATGGCTCACAAAACTGGCTAACAAATGATCCCAGAGAGTCCCGTTTTTAGCATCCATGTCCCAGGGGCTCACTATGTCAGCCAGTACCCTGGGGCTCCTGAACATGGCAGCTATATTTACCTAGGCATTACCCTGACTCAACATTGCCAACTCTTTTTATAAAATGTGCATACTTTTCAGCTTCCTCACTGTCTCTATGTATATGGGTGCAAAAGGAGACGCAGAACAAGTGCCTTGGCATCTGCCACTCCATGTGTGAAGTTCCTCACCAGAGAGAAACTGTCACTGATCCTCCCAGCGAAGGGAGGAGGGGGACAGGGGCACCCCACACCTGCAGAGGAAGAGCTGTGTGGAGCTTCTGGTTTCTCTGAGTTTGTAGGAGCCACAAGTGACTGGGGAGCATGGAGCTAGGAACACTGGCACCCAATGTACCGTTGGAATCAAGACAGCTTGAGGTGGGAGGCAGAGTATAGACAGGGGGTCAGATCCCATGGGGGTCTGAACCAGCTGAGAAACAAAGATCAATGGTTCTCTTTGTTGCCTGATTTTGGAGTGTTTAGTTATTTCATTGGGGTATTAGCCTCGCTAAGGGATCTGATCAGAAGATAGCGAGCTTCTTCTCCTGGAATCAGGGTCCAGAGGGTTTTAACAGGGATTCCCAAGGCGCGCAACAGGAATGCTCACTGATAGCCAAATTTGTATAATTTTATAAGTTATCTGGTTGAGAGATGTCTGGTTCTTCAACTTTTGCGTGGAGGGATGGAGGACTTGGCTGTGCTTGAAAGCTAATTCGGAGTGTACACTGAGGATAAAGATTCTAGAAAACTCTAAGGAAAAGAGGCTTAAGGAAAAAAAGATAGATGATGATCATATACCAGAAATCTGGTTTGCCCATTTTATACCCCACATATTATGTGTCTTCCATCTAAGAACCAAATTGCTACTTCTCCCACAAATTGTTGGGGTATACTTATTCTATATGTGTAGGCTCTGGCATATTAAGGATGTACTAATGAATATCCACCTCCATGCCAGATGGGTCCAGACAGTATGTTCTTCACACCCAGTTGTGGTATACTTGTGAAATTCGTTTGGGCATGAACTAGGCAGTGCCACCTACTTTATAACTTCTGACTGTCTAAGGTGATAGAGTCATAAACACACATTAAAAAAAAGAATACAAACAAAAACAAAAATCACAAGAGTCCTCTGGCACCTTAAAGTGTAACAAATTTCTTTGGGCATAAGTTTTCGTGGGCTCTAACCCACTTCCTCAGATATCCACTCTCATTGTTTTTGCTAACATGGCTACCCATCTGGAAATTATTACCACATATGTTAGTTAATATTAATTAGCTAGGAAAAGGTCCCAAATCTATGTATGTTTAGCTTTTATGCAGGATGTGGCTTGCAGGCTCTTGAGTTCCAACATTACTATTTGTCTATGAATGTATGAACTTATTACCACGAAACACATACTTAAAACTATGAGGAAAGCAGAGGTGTGGAAGAAGGCAGGCTAGTCTTATAGGCTACACTCTCCGTTGGTGAAATAACTGAAGATTTATAATTTAACATTCAACAACTGTAACTGAAAACTAAAGAGTAAAGATTATGACAGTCAGGCTGCAATTCTATAGCTTGCCAAGGGAAAGATTCCCTGAAACCAGGCAAGATCTGCTCAGTGCTAGGGAAGCTCCCAACACTGGTCTAAGACCAACAATCAGAAAGAACAATTACATTTCAGGAGTGCTGCCCACTTATCCATGTACCCTCTCCTCCCTGCCCCCACAAGCGCAGGCCAGCCACACAGTGATCCCACTCTTCTAGGACAAGCACCAGATGCTGGACACATCACACAGTGACAGCTCCTAGAAATATCGACACAGCCCAGGTTAAACACTGGGTCTGACAGCTCTGGGGCAAGGAAGGATGGAGGAAGAGCAGCCTGCACAGCCTTTGGAGGAATGAAGGGATCCCCAGCCATAGCTCAGCATGTGCAGGGAAGGAGAGATGGACAGACCTGACGGGAGGGCAGAGGACGTGGAGACTAAAAGGAGCCAGAGTGAGAAACTCTTTCTGAAAACAACGGGAAGCTATAGCTTATTCACGCCACTGAGAAACCCAGATGCAAATTCCTGGTGTTGCTTTTCCATGTTGGCAATTGATGAAGTTTCCACGAGGCTATTGTGGGACTGGTCACAGGGGGAGGGATATGCTGGATGGGGGAAGGTGTTACAGACAATCCACGATGGTTTGTCCCGATTACCTTCCCTGCCTCAGGAATCTGCAGGAGGCCTAGTTACACCTCTTTGGTGTGTGAATTAGGCAGGATGTTTCTTCTCTATTTCACCCTGTTTCAGGACTCAGCACTACTATGATCAGGAAACTGCACATTCCAGCCACTCCCTCCTCCAACAAACACTGTATTCCTGGATCTCCTTCAGTGAAATTTACAATAATGCCCTGTTCCCTCTAAGTCAGAAACATGCTTTTATTTTTCTGTGTTTTGGCACTTCTCATCCTCTACAGAACCAGACGTGCAGGGGAAGAGAAAGAGCAGAACTCTGCCCTGAAAAATAAATTATCACCTCATTGTTTGGAACATCTCAGTTTTGATTTAAAGATTTCAGCTTCTCTCCTGTCAGTTCTCTTATTCAGATGAACTCACCCATCCTTACAAACTGCAGAACTATGTAATTGGAGTCCCCGGGAGGTCATGGCTGGTGAAAATCAGGCCATATATTAAAGTCCTGAAATGTGAATGTAGAGTGATATCCTGGCCCAGACGGGAGTTTTGCCAATAATCTCTATGGGACCCAAATTTCACCCTTTGTGCTCCATTCGGGCTCCCTGCTGTGCAAATCACAGCTTCAGGTTCTGCGACAAGAGCAATTCTCTAAGGGTGCTGGAAGACTCTGAAGGAAGACCCTCAGTTTATGTGGTATCCTAAGACCTGGGATGAAAGATGGGGATATCAAAACTGGCCCTGGTTTTCTCTACGTGATGCCGGTGACACTCTGGACTAATTGACTGAAGGAGGAAGGTGAGAGCAGTGTCACGGCTGTTTCCCCACTCTGGCACTTCGAGTGCAGAAGTGGGGGCCTGTAAAAGGCCTTAAAACCACTCGGCCTAAAGCCTTGTCTCAAAACTCTCCAAGGATACCAATTTCCTGGCCTTGGAGTGGTATTGCTGCCACCACCCAAATGCAAAAACCTCTTGAAACTCAGGAAGGCGTGGTTGGGAATTCCTTCCTGCGACGTCCCCTCAGTCGAGGGACTGAACTCTAACTGTAGTACAAGCTGAAAATGGGACTGAATCCCCTTTAGTAGCTGGCTGTGCATTCTGAGGCACATGCACACAAAACCTCTTGCCTTTTAGGATGCAGACACAAAGCTTATGTTAAAAGGATAGATGTTCTTTAATTAAAAGGACAGCTAAGAAACACAGAGAGCTGCTTCTCTGGGATTTAACTTGAGTAGTTAAAGGATGGCGGAAGGGAAGGGGGGGATACATGAGTTCAGCACAGAGGAATCCAAAAAAGAACCAAAACAAAGACAATACTCTGACCGCATCTAGCTAAACATTCCCTCTTCCACTCATACTTGATCAGGTACCGATCTGGACCTTTCTTAAGATTGGATGTCCTTGGATTATCCCCAGGCCTGGCCTCCTCCTTCTCCGTCCAAGAGCTCTGCTCCCACAAAGCAGGCCACAGGCAGGGCTGTTGCTCCAATTAAAAACCCTGCACTCTCTTCCTATTGGCCCTCCTGGGTCTCCTCTAGGACTCACTGTTAACCCTTTCCCTCCCAAGGTTACTACAAGCAGAATCTGGCTAAAGTTTAAAACACTGTGTGGCCCATTCTTGTTCTGATCTCTGACAAGGAGATAATCTTAAAAACAAATATTTGTCTAAACTATTTACAATAAATCTTTAGTTCCAAAAAGTAAAACCTTTCTTGCTTTTCAAAATACTACATAATTCAAGTCCCTTACTGGAGAATTCCTGTCCAGATTTTTCTTGACTTGAACTCTTCCTGAGCCCTTAGCACTAACTTTATTGTGGAAAGAGAAACTCACCAAAGTCCATGAAGTGCAGAGGAAATGTCCTTACTGCGACTCAAGGATCACTGTACAAATCTCATATCTGACACAATGCTGGACAGAGGTATTTATAATCCCCTCACACCATCCCTGTGGTCTCTCAAATTGTCCAGGACTCCACGCTAATTTCCCAAGCTCCATGAGATGCTGGAAGAACTGCAAATAGACACGAGAGAATTTCAGCCTAAGAGCCTCCCCCAGGAATAAAGAAATGATTCGCTAATAACAGAGGCTTAAATTCTCTGGACATATTCTCAGGATGACCATTCTCAAAGCAAAGTACGTCTGGCAGGCTTCCTAGCGTGGATCTGCACTGCTAAACCCGAGAGAGAAAAGAAGAGCCGAGAGTTAGAAATACACATTTATCAATCAGCATTTCTGTGCTGAAGCTCAGTGACAAAGACTCTCAGCCTCTGCTGCTATTCCTGGCTGATGAGCCCTGTGCTGAATCGCAGAGACTGTGACATATGTATGGATAGGCTTGTGCACATCCTTGTTTCAGACGTAAGATTTCCACACTAAGTAACAGCCCCTCCCATCTGGTAATTTCTCTCTGTCAGAGGACAGTACAGATTGGCCAACCTTAGTCATAAAAACCTCAGGGTGAGACATCTGCCAGGGGGAAGAGAAGTCACTTTGTAATGGATTTATTTGTGGCTATCCTCAAACAAATTGATTCTAGGTCAAGTCTTCGTTTTGGTCTTCACTGAGAAGGTTGTTGGTGATTGGATGCCGGATGTAGGGGAGGGCAGTAAAAATGGGATAAGATCAGAAGCTAAAATAGAGAATGAAGAAGTTAAAAAATAACTTAGGCAAGTTAGATATCTTCAAGTCACCAGGCCCTGATGATATACACCCAAGAACACTCAAGGAGCTGACTGAGTCATTGGTGATTATTTTTTAACAATCATGGAAGACAGGAGAGGTCCCAGAGGAATAAAAAAGAGGATATATAGTGCCCATCTATAAAAAGGAAAATAAGGACAACCCAGGGAATTATAGACGAGTCCGTTTAACTGCTCTGCCAAGAAAAAAATGGAGCAAATAATTAAGGAATCAAACATCTAGAAGGGAATAAGGTGTCAAGAGATAGTCAGCATGGATTTGTCAAGACCAAAGAATGTCAAACCAGACAGATAGCTTTCTATGATGGGGCAACAAGTCTTATTTAAAGAGGGGAAGTGGCTGATGTGGTCTATCTAGACTTTGGTAAGCCTTTTGATACAGTCTCACAACACCTTCTCATTAACAAACTAGGGAAGTACAATCTGGATGGAGCTATTATAAGATGGGCGCAAAACTGGTTGGATAACCGCTCCCAGAGATTACTTATCAATGTATCACTGTCATGCTGGAAAGGCATAACAAGTGGAATACTACAGGAATCACTTCTGGGTTTGGTTCTATTCAATATTTTCATCAATGATTTAGATGATGGCAGAGAGAGTACACTTACAAAGTTTGCCGATGATACCAACCTGGGTCGGGTTGCAAGTGCTTTGGAGGATAAGATCACAATTCAAAATGATTTAGACGAATTGGTGAAATGGTTTGAGGTAAGTAGAATGAAATTCAATAAGGACAAGTGCAAAGTATTCCACTTAGGACAGAACAATCCATTGCACACATACAAAATGGGCAATTACTGCCTAGGAAGGAGAACTGTAGAAAGAGATGTATCTGTGTGTCCCAGTGGACCACAAGGTAGATATGAGTCAACAGTGTACACCACTCTGGGATGTATTAACAGGAGTATTGTAAGAAAGAAACGAGAAGTAATTCTTCTGCTCTACTCTGCCCTGATTAGGTCTCAACTGTAATATTGTTTCCAGTTCTGGGTGCCTCATTTCAGGAAAGATGTGGACAAATTGGAGATATCCAGAGAAGAGCAACAAGGATGATTAAAGGTCTGGAACACTTGAATTATGAGGGAAGATTGAAAGACCTGGGCTGTTTAGATTAAGAGGAGATATGATAATAGTTTTTAAGTACCTAAGAGGTTGTCATGAGAAGGAGGGAGAAAAATTGTTCTCCTTAACAGCCAATGATAGGACAAGAAGCAATGGACTTAAATTACGGCAAGGGAGGTTTAGATTGGATATTAGGAAAAAACATTCCTAACTGTCAGGGTGATTTACCACTGCAATAAGTTGCCTAAGGAGGTTGTGGAATCTCCATCATTGGAAGTTTTTAAGAACAGATTAGACAAGCACCAGTCAGGGAGAGTTTATGATGGTACTTGGTCCTGCCATGAGTGCAGGGGACTGGACTCGATAGTCTCTCATGGTCCCTTCCAGTCTCTATGGCTATGTCTACACTTGTACATTTAGGTCGACTTCAGCTAAGTTGACTTAAGAAAGTCAACTTTAAGTCAACTTTGTTAAGTCGACTTAGCATGTCTACACCTAAGTTTAAAGTTGACTTAGGGGGGAACTTACACTTGACGCCTAGGTCGACTTCTAGGGGTTAGGGGTACCTTAGACAGGTCCACAGTGGGGGGCACCCCTTACCAAGTGCCAGGGGCCTCAGCCGTTGCCCCATTGTACCTGAGTACAATGGGCAAAGGGGGACAGGGACCTTGGCAGGGCATAGGGGCAGGGTGGGCAGAGCTCTGTCCTACCCTTTAGCGGGACATGCCAGGCTCTCCCTGTGCCACCCCCCTGGCAGGGAGGACAGTGGGGAGTCCTGGAGAGTCCTAAGTTGACTTAGGGTTGACTTAGGGCTACTCCACATCTGCACTAGCTTAAGTCGACTTTAGAAAGTCGACTTAAACCTAAAGTCAACTTTAAACGAGGTTTAATAAAGTCGACTTAATTTTCCTTAAGTCGACTTAAGCAGCTTGCTTAAATCGACTTAAGGAAAGTGTAGTGTAAACGCAGAGTAAAGGAAGTTGACTTAAGCAAGCTTATGTCGACTTAATTTACAAGTGTAGACGCACCCTATGATTCTATGGTTCTAAACCTAACAAATGATTTTTGGGGGTCTCACCCATAATTTCTGAACAGGGCTGGTGATTTTGCAGGGCGAGTTTAGAAGATGTGCTCTTCTTGAGCTACAGTATTAGTTTTAGGATTTGCTGAGGAATATTCTCTGGCCTGTGTTCAGCAGAAACTCAGTGCTGATGATTGCAGTGGACCTTTCAAGGTTTAATGTCACCGAATGCGGATGCACAAACTCTGACATCACACAGGTCACTGCCCAATGGAAAATGGTAGTAGCCCTGACCCCTTTGTGTCTCAGATTTCCTGTCCAGATTAAGGTGAAGGAAGGGCAGACTCAGGATTTCATGCAATGAAGGAGCAGCAGCTGCTTGTCTGAGACTGCTGGCCCCTTATTTATTAGGTGCAGTAAACAAGCTACCTTATTACCTCAGGCAACTACACAATGCAGTGACTAACTTACACATGGCCAGCAATTAGGCAATACTCAGTGCTCTCCATCACGTACTCCCCTCATGAGGGGCTCATGCAGAGATCACGCAGGGGTCCCATGTCCTGCTTGCAGGCTGTCCGGGTGTGCCCGGATGTGCCACATCAGCAGGACCAGACTCCCATAATCCCTACATAAGGCCAATAGTTTTCCTGGCAGTGTGCAAGAGAAAAAGGAATGTGTCTTCTATCTTCCAATGAGTTCTTGCAAGTTATAGATCCATTATCTGAGGTCCTGTATTGAACTGGGAAATATTTGCCAACTGTATAGTCTCTGGAGACATTGAGGGACTGTTTCTGATCACACTCAATGTGGTATCAATAACCAGAACAATTTTCATTCCAGGCTTCTGTACAGGCAACTAGACAATAGCATCACACTCCACCCATGTCAATTTCCAGTTAAAGACGCTTCAGTCCTTCCACCTTCATCTTGATTTGAATCCCAGCTCGCAGAGAAGCCCATGTCTGGCTGATTTTCCTTTTGTGCTCATTGCACCTGTTCTCTGTCCTCAGGAATTGTAGAGTTGTTTACCATGAGTGAGTCCCATTGCCACCGGGAGCACAGGTTTGCAACATCATTGAAGTTTGGGCTCCTCCATCAGGTCAGAAGAGAAGGGCTCTGCCATTATACAAGCCAGCTCTAGGTGATCAGAGGTATTGGGTCTGGTAACATGAGCAACAGAGGCTCACAGTTTGAGCGAGAGCCGGGCTGCAAAACACAGGATTTTCACCAACAAAAAAATGGACCCAAACTAAAACATTTGCTTTTCATCGATTTTCAGGGATGGGTTTTCGTAGAAAGCTGAAAATTTTTCACTGAAAATTCAGGGGCCATGACATTATCCAGCTACAGTTGCTTGGATCCTCGAGAGAAGTTGGAGGCCTTTTGTCTACTCTTCCTCGCAACATAAATGACTCTGACACTGACTGAGTTTCTGGTATGGAAGGCTCTAAATTTTCCACTCAGTCAGTGTCTCCCCAGCTACTCTAACCAGCCTTCCCATCTCCATGCATCCCCCTCCATCATCCACAATCATTCCTTCAGCAGATCCAGTGGACAGTGGCCACTGTTAGAGGCTCTGGGATCCCATCTCTGATGAACCTGTGCTCCCAGGGAGCTTTCGAGCTCTAGAACAGTTATGAAGGCATGGAGACTGTGGTGGGAGAGCTTCACTATGAGGGGATCACTGAGAGCTGTATGTAACTTTGGTCCCCTTTGCTGGGTCCCCTTTTTTATAGCCTAGGGAAAATGGAAGGGCTGCAGGGGGGCACAGGGCAGCCGGAGTTGAGGGGTACGAGACGGGGATCCCACCCACCCCCTGTGTGACCCAGAATGGCAGGGGGCGGCTGCAGCCCCCAGCACTGAAGGGCATCACCCCATTCAACGCTGAGGGGGGAGCAGGGCTGGGGGCTGCTTTCCTGGCCTCGGCTGCGCTTTCGATGCAGTGTTGCAGCCTGCCTGCCCGCCCCCAGCCGGATGCTCCAGCCCAGGGGGTGGTGTGGGCTGCCCCCAATCCCTAGAGACAGCAGTCACACACCATCCCACCCCGCCTCCTGGGGCAGACCAGCTGGCTGGGGGTATGATGGGCTGCAACACTGTGCCGAAAGCACAGCCGAGGCCGGGAGGGTGGCTTCTGGCCCTGGCTCCCCCGCCCTCACAGAACTGAATTTCCCCCCAGTGCCAGGGGCCACAGCCATTCCCAGCCTTTCTCGCCCATGCGAGTGCTGGGTGGCAACCCAAAAGTGGGGTCTGGCTGGTGCCCCACTAATCTGGCCCTCGCAGGAGCCAGGTGCCCCTCTGCAGCCCTTAAAAGGGCCCCCTTTCACTTGGGCACCTGGGGGGTATGCCTTGAACCCCCTCTTGACCTGTGCAGGGGGAAGCTGCAAAGTGTGGGGTGGGGTGGGGAATTGGGGGAGGGGGAGCCCAAATGTGGGCTTGGCCTCCAGGCACCAGCCACCCTTGCTACACCACTGATTGCAACAAGATTACAGATGTAACAGCATTGTCGATAACACTCAGCCACCCTCGAGGGACCCTGTTACTCCAGATAGCCTGGATTCCAGGAACGGAGCCTATGGCCGGCCTTGTGCTAGAAAGCACTTTGCTAACACCATGCACACCCCCTATGGTTGGTCTTCCTGCACCTTGCCACAGGCAGTGACGGGATTAAACCCGGTGCACGCTGATCCCATCAGCTGAGTCTCCCAGGTGGCCCTGTTGCCTGCAGGGAAATGGCAAACACATTTCATAAGGACAGCTGGACCCTGTCTGAGCAGACAAACTGCCTCCTGCCCGTGCAAGCTCTCCGCTGACTCCTTCTCTGTTCGGGTTCAGACCCCTGTTGGCAGCTGCTCCGCTTCTCGCAGGCACTGGGTACGTTGGCAGGTTTCTCTGTCTTTAAATCTTTCAAACACAAAGAGAAGGGGAAAGGCTGCCAGCTGCTGACATGGGCAGATGTTCTGTGCAGTGGCAGCTGACTGTGCTGGGCTGTGGGTGTGACCCAGTGACAAGGGACGTAGAGCAGGCAGCACTAAGTAGGTGGGGAACCCTCCACTCCATTTGCCCAGGGTCCAATGGGTACCATTCCAGTATACATAAAAATCCCAAATTCAAGGGGAGTCTGGGGTTCACAACAGCACTGCACTGAGTAAGGATTTCTCAGCAGGTCTCATTTCCAGATGGGAAGTTTACTCTCGGCTGGAGAAGACGCCATGTAATATCTGTGAGCACTTCTCAAATTACCTCAGGTATATTTGTTCCTAGAAACAAAATCAGCAAATATGTTTTCAAACATTTTTTTTTCCCTCTGGCTCTATTGCGAAGGCAGGAACTCACACTTGTGTTGCTCTCTAGTAGCAGGTCAGATAAGGCACATGGAACAGTTTTGTTTCCTGACGGGATGAGTGATGTGGGTTCTGTCCTGCAAAATCCCCTCACAGTCACACTGCTACCTCAATTTCTACCCTCTCTCTGGTCTCGAAGTGCCAGACCAATCTCATTCCTTTCCCTCTCCTTTGGTGGAGACCCACCATTCCTCCACTCTCAGACTGGGCCGAAGATTGCATCACACTGTGAGTCAACTGGGCTTGCCCAACGGTTCCAAATGTGTGAAATGCACTTTAATTACCATGGAAACTCAAGCATTTCCATTTGAAATCCACCTCCTGCAAACCCCTGTTGTAGCTGAATACCAGGTGCAAGGATACAATGTAATGAACCAGTGGTTTTTCAACCTTTGGTCTGTAGATCCGGGGTGTCTGTAGACTACATGTAGGATCTGCCAGTGTAGTCAGACCTACGAATCAAATTCTGTAGGCATTTGCAAATGAGAAACAATGGAGAAGCACTGTACTCGAGAATGAAAGCCCAGGGAATAAATACTGTATATAATGATTCCACTACCTTTATCACTCGGAATAAAGGCTGACAATCAGCATCAGAAAACTAAGGCGAACCAGTCAGCGATTAAGCCAGGATTGAGAAGCTACCAGCTGCAAAGGATCCCCAGCCTTTTGATTGTTGACAGGAGATGGACCGAGGGCTGAGAATCTGCAATCTTTCCATGTTCTCAAGAAATTGATATAACACACATATAGTATAATTCCATAAATGTTATGCCAAACTTTTTACTGTAACACAATGATTACAAAACTAACTTTCATTCCATCCATGTCTATTGGAAGGAGGCATCAGAGTTGAATCTCTACAGAAAAGAGATGGGGTGACGTAGCCATTTTTTCACATTGCAGTGGGTTTGTTCTATTGTCTCTTTGTTCAATGAGATTTAAAATAATGCTGTCTCTTGGTAACTGACCAGAAGCTGTTTCTAGCACTTACATTCTGAATCGTGGTCACAATGGCTCTGTTACACTTTCACAAGGTTTTTTCTAATAGTCAGGAGACAACACAGCCGCCGATTTGTGTTTTAGTGAAGCGTAGAGATGAGGTGCAGGAAAAGGGATTATAATAGTGGCTGTATGTAATTTACAGCTATCTCCCATTACACAAGTAAGGCTGATGTAACTTGCAACTCGACTGGATATTAGTGCAAAATAATTCTTTGCACTATTCACTATTTGGGACACCAACTCCTCTTCCATCCCACTGAAGTAACTGACTCTGTTAGCTCGTCTCTTGGCAAATCTCCACAAACCCTTTGACTGGGAGAGCATGGGTGTCCTGAGAGTAGAAAGAAAAGCCTGTAGGATGATCAGAGTCTCTCTATTCAACCAACACTAGCCAGGGAAAGCACTCACCTTCTCCTTCAGGGATTCTGGAGGGTCTGAGTGTATCACCGGGAGCTTTTGTTAGGTGAAAATTAATAGAGCTGAGTACAGTCAATATTCCTGAACTCAAAACCAGGCCCTAAGAATTTATCCCCCGTAATACAAAAGGGCAGTGGCCTAAATTGGGATCTTGGGACTGGAAAAAATATTTTAAAAAATTAAATGAGGCAATGAAACATGTTTGGAAAAATACAAAGAGTGCTAGACAGATAAATGCAATGACCATTGTCGCCATGCATGTCCCTGTGTATATGCCTGATAGAATGGGTCACACTCAGAAGTGGAGGGCCAGAGAGGTTGTTCCTGTAAAGGTCAGAATTGTGAAATCACACCATGCTCTAGCAGGCTGTGGAACTCACATCTTTATCAACATTCAAAGAGGGACTGAATATTTCGATGGGGAACTAAAACAATCCAAAGACAAGAGCGGATTTTTTATTTTGAAAAAAGGCCTTAGAAGGACTATAAACCTTCCTGATTTACACCATCAAACTGGTCTAACAAGTGCATGTCAGGAGGAAATATTCTCTAGGGCTGGTTATCTCAGAGTTATCTAGTGCAGGGCTTCTTCTACTTTACTCTGAAGCATCTGGTCCTGGACACTGGATACTGGGCAAGATGGACTTTGCTGGAAGTTAAATAAACAAAGAGGTAGTTCTGAGGTGGATTGGGTCAAACGTTACCCTTTATTGCCTGCTCATTCCACCTCTACGCCTCGAGTGAGCATCGAGGGGGGTGGGGGGTAGTGTAGCTCTTTTATTCAAAGCAGTATGATAACACATGGCTTATACATTTATGATTGACAGTAATTTAAAAACCCTTATTTGGCAATTTCAACATCCAAATACTGCTTACATCATGCATATAATTAACCCCGCCTTTATTTACTTGCTTACGGTTATGGTTAATAATGCGCAAGCGTTTAACTCACAACATGTTACTTTTAATACAACAGCACCCATAATATTGCTGACCAAGCAGTTTACATGGAGAAGAGGGATGGAAAAGTTGGTAAATTTATTTCTTTCAAGGCCTTTTACACAGGAGAGAGAAAATAATTTCTGTTGCTTGCATTTCTAGCTGAAACCTTGAGAAAGGGAGGTGGGACAGGGAAGAGAATAAATTTTTCACTAATTTTTAGGAAGCAGAGCCTGACCCTGTTACCATAGTGACCTGTGGCTCAAACTTGGCATATTGTATTAGCATTAACTTTTAGCTTCCCCTACAGACTACATGTTAGACACAGGTTCAGAATACCTCTCCTCTGCTCGGAGTTGTACATAATGATATAAGAATACCCACCCTGGGGGAGACCAATGGTCCATCTAGCACAGCATCTCATCGCAACACTGGCCAAAGTCAGGTGCTAAAGAGGGAGTCTAATAACAGGTAAATACCAAGTAGAAATCCAAGCTGATGTTTTTGCTCATCTTCCTTAAATTCCTAGAAGTCTCTACACTCGCACTGAGAGCAGAATATCATCAAGTTTCCTGTTATTTTTTCTTTCAGAAAGTACCGCCCAAAACTCCTCGTGACCCCACAATACATTATGTCAGCTATCAATGACAGCAAATTCCAACCTGCAGTTTTCCTTCTCACCGGACTACCTGGCCTGGAAGGCGTCCATATCTGGATTTCGATCCCCTTTTTCTTAATATATGTTACTTCAATTCTAGGAAATTCAGTCGTTCTGTTCATTATAAAAACAGATCCAAGCCTCCATGAGCCCATGTACATGTTCCTTTCCATGATGGCCATCACAGACCTTGGCTTATCGATATCCACAATGGTTACGACACTGGGCATATTCTGGTTTAACTCTAGGGAGATCAGCCATGATGCCTGTTTTGCTCAACTTTTTGTCATCACCTCACTTATTTTCACTCAATCCTCTGTGCTCTCGTTCATGGCTTTTGACCGCTTTGTTGCTATCTGTAACCCACTCAGATATGCTTCCATATTAACGCAGCCCAGAATAGCCATGATGGGATTGGTGTCTCTGCTAAGAGGCGTGGCTCCTTCTCTCCCATCCCCCATTGTCCTGAAACAATACCAATACTGTCAAACCAAGGTCCTCTTCCATTCTTACTGCTTACACCAGGAGGTCATGAAGCTGGCTTGTTCGGATATCAGATTCAACATCATCTTTGGCTTCCTTGCAACACTCTCTACAGTGGGTTTGGACTTGCTCCTTATCCTCCTGTCTTATGTGATGATCCTCAAAACAGTGCTGAGCATCGCGTCCCATAGGGAGCGCCTCAAGGCCCTGAACACCTGCGTCTCCCACATCTGTGTAGTCCTGCTGTCCCACGTGCCAGGGATTAGCTTGTCTGTGATGTACAGATTTGTGAAGAATTCTTCTCCACTAATTCAGAATGTCCTGGGCAACATCTATTTGCTCATCCCGCCCATGTTGAACCCAGTTGTCTACAGTGTGAAAACCAAAACCATCCGTGAGAGGATAATCAAGGTGTTCATCAAATGAAGGGTCTGGTCATCACCAGCTCCAGAGAATCAATCCCTGGAAGTGGCTGCTAGGTATCCTCACTGTCCACAGCATAGGGGGGCAGCTTTGTGGCAGCAGAGATTGCATCTGGTTTAGATGGAAGGCTGGTTTTGTATTTTAGGCATACAGGAAGTCTGTGCCACACATTGGAATTGCATTTGGGTTGTCTAAGTCATGGTGCCCTGTCTTTAGCACAAGACCGTCCTTCCTTTTCCCAGCCACTGGACAGGAGATGAAGTTTATGACCTGGATATTTAAAAGATCTAAACTTGTCTACTTTTGTGTTATTGTTGTGCACAGCTGCATGGGTTCATGTCACATGTACAAATGTCCAATCCTTTTCTGCAGGCCTGCTGACCTCCTAAATAACAGCAGCTGGTGGCCAGGATTTTCATGTGTTAATTATGCCTAGTTTAAATAAAATACAAAAAGGTCAAGCTCACTTGATTGTCATGGGTTCTGGGTTCACAGCCAAATCTTTTATTATTTTTCAGTCTTCCCCAGCCAGGGCTGGGAGGGTGTCTGGGGATTTGGAGGACAAAAGCAAGACATGATTCCAGTGCACTTGCAGGCTAAAATAGGTACTTGGATCTGACATTTGTTGCATTTAATAGTAGGATGGTCTGGAGTGGTTTGAAACCCAACAGTTGGCTAATTCAGGGATGTTTAACAAGAGTTTAATAATAAAATGTAGCTCTTATATAGCATGTGTCACCATGTGAGCAATATGTGAGCAGGGGACCAGATGGGATTAACTCAAGAATTCTGACGGAAGATAAAAGTGAAATTTCAGAACTACTAACACAAGAATATAATATATCACTTAAATCAGCTGCTGTACAGCTGTGTGGGGGTAGCTAATGTGACACCAATTTTTAAAGGAGTCTCCAGAGGCAATCCCAGCAATTAGAGACCAGTAAATCTAACTTTGATTACAGGAAACTTGTTGAAACTATAGAAAATACTTATCAGACCCTTAGATGAACACAATTTCTTGCGGAGGAGTCAACATAACTCATGTAAAGGAAAATAATGCCTGGCAAATCTATCAGAATTCTTCTTTTGGGATCTACAAGCATGTGACAAACTAGGAAGAACTGGTACGGGAAGTAGAAGTGGGTAGTAACCTGGGCAGCAGTGATTATGAGATGCTTGAATTCAGGATCCTGATGAACAGATGAAAGACAAACAGCAGGATATGGACTTCAGAAAAGCAGAGTTAGACTGCCTCAGGGACCTGATGGGCAGAATCCCCTGGGAGGCTAATATGAGGGGGAAAGGAGTCCAAGAGAGCTGCCTTTATATTGAAGAAATCTTTTTAACAGTGCAGGAACAACTTGCAGAGAGAACAGCAAATATGGCACGCAACCAGTTTGTACCTACCTCACCTGTAAATGATGACCTGTGCAGTTTCTTTACTTGGAAAAGCGCAGGTCTACACTGCCCACCATTTTTGGTGGCAGTTGAAGGGAGATACTCAAGTTGTCTAAAATAACTTGCATATCTCCCTCCGACTTCACTATGCCTAGAATATCCACTTTGTTGAGTCAAAGGGCAGGTCCACCCTTCGACTGAGCACTACATTACTCAGCAGGGTGCTCTTTCAGGATCAACTTCCCAATTGACTGGGTGGGTTTCCATAGACTCAATCAGTCAGTCGGTAAGGTTGATCTGAGGGCAGCGATTTTTCCACCATCAGTAAAAACTAGCCCAAAGAGACAAAGGCAATCGGTTCACAGGCTACAGAGCCCTTGCTGATCCCTGAAGAGGACACAAGGGCTATGTCTACACTTGTTAATTTAAGTTAATTTAGCATGTCCATACCAAAAATTAAGTCTACTTGAAGGGGACCTTCCCAAATCAACTTGGAGCATCCACACTGGACACCTAAGTCAACTTGTAGGGGCTAGTTGGACTTGGGACAAGTGCCAGGGGGCCCAGCATTTGCCCCATTGTACCTGGGTACAGTGGGGGCTGAGCCAGACAGGGACACTGGCAAGGCATAGGAGCAGGGTGGGCAGGGCTCTGTCCTCCCTTGTTGGTGGGCACGCCAGGCTCTGCCTGTGCCAGCCACCCTGGCAGGGAGGGCAATGGGGGAGCCCTGAAGCCCTTAAAGTCGACCTAAAGTCAATTTAGGGCTACTCTGCGTCCACACTGGCTAAGTTGACTTAATAAAGTCGACGTAGCCAGTAAAATCGACTTGAAATGAGGTTTTATAAAGTTGACTTTCATTTTCCTTAAGTCGACTTAAGGAAAATGTAGTGTGGATGCAGATTAAATTAAGTCAATTTAAGCAAGCTTAAATTGACTTAATTTGTAAGTGTAGACGCACCCAAGAAGTTGCACTTCCCCATTGCAGGATATTGTACCTTGTGCTGTTTGTGACTCAGCTGGGCAATCTATACAGCCATCTGTCAGAGAGAGACTATCAGATGGGCTTTCAGATGGCCTCCCCCGTCCAGTCCTGAGCAGGTTGGGTGGTGCAGCAGGAGTCTTTCTCCAACAGCCAAGCCTGGCAGGTGCGTGCAACAGTCCTTCCCTCTAGCCCGAACCAGCTGGAGGTGGTGGAGGAGGGGGGCGTAACAGATGGAGCACTTCCCCTCCAGCCCTGAGCCTGGCAGGTGGACATAGCAACAGCATCCCGAGGAGGCAGTAGGGGCAGAGATCACCACAATGCTGGGATGCGGTTGAGTGTAGCCATGTATTATCACTCTAGGGTAGTGCTGGCCAGTCTAGCGCTCTTATACTAGCATCTCTGGCTATTCCTCTGTGTAGATCTAGCTAGAATCGTTCATTGCTGTTTTTTCTCTGTTAATTTACTCTCTGGTACAGCATCTTGAATACTTATTAAAACAACAATTCTCTCACCAGCCCCTGAGCAAGAAAATAAAATTAAGTACATTGAGCTCTTTGGGTGCATCTACACTTATAAAGTAGGTCGACTAAAGCAGGCTTAAATCGACTTAATTTAATCCACGTCTACACTGGGCTTTCCTTAATTCGACTTAAGGTGCTCCTTAAGTCGAATTAAGGAAAAACTAGTTTGAATTAATAACACCTTGTTATAATTCGAACTAGTGTCTAAATCGACTTTTTAAAAGTTGACTTGGCCAGTGTAGACGCCCTGAGTTTACTTGGTCGACTTAGGGAAGGGGGGGACAAGGGAGCACCACATGGCTCCCTGGCAGAAGGGAGCCACTGTGGCTCCCTTGTCCTGGGGAGCGCCAGCTGCCTTCTCCGCAGATCCGTGGCTTCCCTGCCAGGGGAGCCGTGGTCCTGGGAAGAAGGGTCCCCAACCAGGGCTCCAGCAGGATCCCTGCTGGAACCCTGGCTGGAGAGCCCAGGAGGAGGGCGGCTGGTCCCGGAACTTCCCAGCAGAGCCAGCCAGCGCATGGCTGGCTCTGCCAGGCAGAGGAGGGGCAGGGGCTCTCCCGGCTCCCTTCTCTCCAGGACCCCTGCGGGTCCCAGTAAGAAAGAAGTGACAACTCCCTTTTTGCTGGAACCCCTGGGAGTCCCAGGCAGAGGGGACCCGCTGGCTTCCTTCTAGCTGGGACCACTCAGTCCCGGCTAGAAGGGCTCCCTTTTGCCAGGGACCTAGGCGGTCCTGACCAGAAGGGAGCCGAGTGGTCCGGGGCAGAATGGCGCTTCACTTTTCCTTCTCCCCCGGACCACTCCAGGGCTTCCTGAATAGAATTCCATCCTATTTACCTAGGAATATTTCACCAGTTTGTCCAAATCATTTTGAATTATGATTCTATCCTCCAAAGCACTTGCAATCCCTCTCAGCTTGCTGTCATCTACAAACTTTATAAGTGTACTCATAGACTGATAGACTCATAGACTTTAAGGTCAGAAGGGACCAGTATGATCATCTAGTCTGACCTCCTGCAAAATGCAGGCCTCAAGACCTCACCCACCCACTCCTACAATAGGCCACCAACCTATGACTGAGTTATTTACCTCCTTAAATCATGATTTAAGGACTTTAAGATACAGAGAATTCACCGGTAGGTGAACCATGCCCTGTGCTACAGAGGAAGGCAAAAAACCTCCTGAGCCCAGGCCAATCAGCCCTGGGGGAAAATTCCTTCCTGACCCCAAATATGGTGATCAGTTAAACCCTGAGCACATGAGCAAGTCTCAACAGCCAGTTACCCAAGAAACAATTCTCTGTAATAACTCAGAACCCACCCCACGTACTCTCCCCTCTTAGGCCACTTGTAAATCTACCACACGTAGCCAAATATCAGTCAATTTCCAAAATAGGCTAATCATACCACCACCTCCATAAATTTATCAAGATCAGTTTTGAAAGCAGTTATGGTTTTTGCCCCACAATTCCCCTTGGAAGGTTATTCCAGAACTTTACACCTCTAATGGTTAGAAACTTACATCTAATTTCAAGCCTAAATTTCTTGATGGACAGTTTATAACCATTTGTTCTGGTGTCCACATTGGTGCTGTACTGAAATAATTCCTCTCCCTTCCTGATGTTAATCCCTCTGATGTATTTATAGAG
This sequence comes from Pelusios castaneus, assembly GCA_007922175.1. NCBI lineage: Eukaryota > Metazoa > Chordata > Testudines > Pelomedusidae > Pelusios > Pelusios castaneus. The sequence continues at coordinate 80,973 of ML688331.1, read as the reverse complement.
AGCAATCCTATCACCCCTCAGCCTTCTTTTGGTTAAGCTAAACAAGCCAAGCTTCTTGAGTCTCCACTCATAGGGTAGGTTTTCCACTCCACAGACCATCCTCGTAGCCCTTCTCTGCACCTCTTCCAATTTGAATTCATCCTTTTTAAACATGGGGGACCAGAACTGCACGCAATATTCCAGATGGGGTCTCACCAGTGCCTTGTACAGCGGCACTAACACCTCCCTGTCTCTACTTAATATAACTTTCCTGATACCTCCTAGAACCGCATTAGCTTTTTTCACGGCCACATCACATTGGCGGCTCATAGACATTCTATGGTCAACCACTACTCCCAGATCCTTCTCCTCCTCAGTCCGTTCCAACTGATGCATCCCCTACTTATAGGAAAAATGCTTGTTGTTTGTCCCTAAATGCATGACCTTGCACTTCCCATTATTAAATTTCATCCTGTTCCTGATAGTACAGTTTACAAGGTCATCCAGATCTTTCTGTATGGTATCCCGATCCTTCTCCGTATCGACAATACCTCCCAACTTGGTGTCATCCGCAAACTTTATTAGCACATCCCCGCTTTTTGTGCCAAGGTCAATAACAAAAGGTTGAACAAGATCGGTCCCAAGACAGATCCCTGAGGGACTCCACTGGTAACCTCCCTCCAGCTTGACAGTTCACCCTTCAATATGACCCTCTATAGTCTCCCTTTTAACCATGCCATCATCTAAATCGTTGATGAAAATATTGAACAGAACTAAACCCAAAACGGATTCCTGTGGTATCCCACTCATTATGCCTTTCCAGCATGACAGTGATCCGTTGATAATTAATCTTTGGGAGCAGTTATCCAACCAGTTTTGCACCCATTTTATTGTAGCTCCTCTCATATTGTCCTCCCCTAATTTGTTAATAAGAAGGTGATGTGAGACTGTATCAAAAGCCTTACTAAAGTCTATATATACCACGTCTGCTGCTTCTCCTCTATGCACAAGGCTTGTTACCCCATCATAGAGAGCTATCAGGTTAGTTAGATACAATTTCTTCTTGACAAATCCATGCTGGCTATCACTTAACGCCTTATTATCTTCTAGATGTTTGCTAATTGACTCCTTAATTATTTATTTCTTTATTTTTTCTGGTACAGAGGTTAAAGTGACTGGTCTGTAATTCCCTAGATTGTCCTTATTTCACTTTTTATAGATGGTCACTATATTTTCCCTTTTCCAGTCCTCTGGGATCTCTCCTCTCTTCCATGACTTTTCAAGGATAATAACCAATGTCTCACTTATCTTGTGAGTCATCTCCTTGAGTATTCTATGGTGCATCTCATCAGGGCCTGATAACTTGAAAACATCTAACTTTTGTAAGTAATTTTCAACTTTCTCTTTCCCTATTTTAGCTACTGATCATATCCCATTTTTACTATCATTCAGTATGTTAGGCGTCCAATGCCACAAACCTTCTTGGTGAAAACCAAATAAATAAAGTCATTTAGTTCCTCTGCTATTTCCACATTTTCTAATATTGTTTTTTCCTCTTTATTGAGTAAGGGTCCTATGCTGTCCTTGGTCTTCCTCTTGTTTCTAACGTATTTGAAGAATGTTTTCTTGTTACCCTATATGTCTTCAGCCAGTTTGATCCCAGTTGGTGTCTTGGCCTTTCTAATTTTTCTCCTCCATAATTGTGTTATTTGTTTATAGTTATCTTTTGTAATTTGATCAAGTTTTCAATTTTTGTAGGCTTTTTTTTTTTTTTTTTTTAATTCCTAGATTATTGAAAATCCCCTGGTTAAACCAGGTAGGTTTCTTGTGATACTCCCTATCTTTCCTACAGATTGGAACAGTTTGCCCTTGTGCCCTTAATAAAGTCTCCCTGAAAAACTGCCATCTCTCTTCAGTTATTTTTCCTTTTATACTTGTTTTCCATGAGACTTTATGTACCAACTCCCTGAGGGTGCTAAAGTCTGCTTTCCTGAAACACATTGTCTTTCTTTGGTGTTCTTTCTCCTTCCATTCTTTAGAATCATAAACTCTACCATTTCAAGATCACTTTTACTCAAGCTGCCTTCTACTTTCAAATTCTCAACCATTTCCTCTCTGTTTTTCAAAATCAAATTGAGAACAGTGTCTCCTCTAGTAGCTTTATGGATCTTCTGAAAAAAAATATATATATAGATATATATATAGATATATATAGATATAAAAGACTAATTAATAGACTTGGAAGCAGATAGAAGAAATTAAAAAATGTTTCCCATCCCTTCTGGGACTTTTCTTTCATGAGAACTAAGGGAAATGGATTTGTAAAGATTGTTGGCATCACTTGTTAGGCGTATTTAGGCTTCTGGAAGCTAAGGTAAGATCATAATTCTTATTTGTCCACTAATATTGCCAGGGCTGTGAGTTGCAACAACACAATATTAAGGCCCCCAAACGTAAAAGGTAGATGGTGTCAGACATCTTTATTTGTTTAGGTAAAGCAAAACATTTTACAGCCTCTGACACTTGGCAACATCCGAGGGCAATTCTCTCTGGGAAATACTGAAACCCATTGATGACAGAAGGCACATGAGAAACTCTTCAAAGAATATATTTAACTTTTAACAGTGAAGGAAATTTGACTATGAAATGTGAATATGAAAAGCCTCATCTATGTTTGCTCCTCCTCACTACTTCAAGAAGATTAGGGTTGGAACAGACCTCAGGAGGTCATCTAGTACAACCACTATCTCAAAGCAGGACATACAACAAACAAATCATGCTAGTTACAGTTATGTCAAGCCAGACTGTAAACACCTCTAAGGATGGAGAAACCACCGCTTCCATCATAACCCATTCCAGGAGTTCATCTCCACCTATGATCGAAAAAGTTTCCTAATATCCATCTAAGACCTATTCCACTGCAACTTGAGATCATAGCTCCTTGTTCTGTCACTTGCCAAATTGAGACCAGTTTAGCTCCATTTTCCCTGGAACCCCCTTTAGGTCATTAAAGGCTGCTACCAAATCCCCCTTCATACTTTTCTTCTGCAGATTAAACAAGTCTAATTCCCTCAAGCTCTTCTATTATTATTTTCTATCCATATATCCTAAATGCTAATATCCTAAATAATCCATAGGAGCTATGTCATGTTTGGTATCAATAGAAAGGTAGTAATTAAGGACACAATGGTTGTATTCCTTATGTCCTTAATGGATCATCAGGATACTCCCTGGGCCCATTGAGCTGGCACATTCCTTATCATTAAGGAGACAATGGTTTTACACAGACACTTCTCTCAGACATTTCCATAAAAATCACACAAGTTAAAATATAGATATAACACCAAATTCCTAACTAAACTAACTTCTAATCCAAATACAATTCCTAGACATAAACTATATAATCATTCCCAGCAAATTACTACCTTTCTATTGATACCAAACATGACATAACTCCTATGGATTATAGCATTTATGATCTATGAATAGAAAATAATATCATAAATGCTTCCCTAAATCCAGACAACATCACACAGGGCTCTGCCCTGCCCTTCGGGGGCATGTCAGGCTCCCCCTGTGCCCCTCCCCCCCGGCAGGGAGGGCATTGGTGTAGTCCTGGGGTAGCCCTAAGTCAACTTAGGGCTACTCCACATCTACACTGGCTTAATTTGACTTTAAAAAGTCGAATTAAGGCTTAGGTCGAATAGAAAGGTGGTTTAATAAAGTCGACTTAATTTTCATTAAGTTGACTTTATTTTCCTTAAATCGACTTAAGCAAGCTGCTTAAGTTGACTTAAGGAAACTGTAGTGTAGATGCAGGGTAAATTAAGTCAACTTAATCATGCTTAAGTCGACTTAATTTACCAGTATAGACGCAGCCCATGTGATGGCAGGGAGGGGAAGAAGAGTCAAAGATGGAGGAGAGTCAGGAATGGTAAAAATCAGCAACCATACTGATGGAAAATAGAGCTGAAAGCATATGAGGAGCCATTTGTTCTCATTTTCTGGAAATCATGGAAGAACAAAAGACAGGGTATGTGGTGGTGTAGGAGGACAGGTGTCATTGAAAGGATCAGATGATGGTCGGAGAGACAGAATTCAGCAATGGAGAGAGCAGTACTTGGTGAAGGAGTGATAAGATACTAGGTGTGAAGAATGTCTCAAATTTTGAACTTACAGAAGGCAAAGCTCACTCTAATTTCAACAATGGAACCATGATGAATGAGGATATATTTTTTGCCTCTCTTGTCACACAGGTTTAATGTCACTGGCCCCAGGCAATCACATTATGTAGATGTATTTTCCCACTTTGTCACGAAGCTCTTTGGTTTTAATCCCATAAATGATGGGGTTGAGCATTGGGGGGACAACAAGATAGAAGTTGGCCAAGAGGATGTGAACATGGGCAATGATGCCCTGACCAAACCGTTGTGTCAGGTTGGAAAAGAGGAAGGGAGTATAAGACATCAGCATCACACAGATGTGTGCTGTACAGGTGTTGAGGGCTTTCTGGTGAGCTTTCCTGGACGATATCTTGAGGACGGCCTTGATGATCAGACAGTAAGACATTCCAATGAGCGTCAAATCTAACCCAATGATTCCTAATGTTATCACCAGGCTATATATCCGGTTGATTGTTGTGTCCCCACATGACATCCTCACCACAGCAATGTGTTCACAGTACGTGTGGGGGATAACACGGTTGGCACAGAATGGCAGCCTCCACAGGAGCAAGGGCAGAGGTAGAACCAAGAAAACTGATCGTATCAAACCCACAAGCCCTAGCTTAGCAATTCGTGCATTGGTGAGGATGGTGTCATATCTCAGAGGGTTACATATGGCGATGTAGCGATCAAAGGCCATTGTCACAAGGACAGCTGAGTGCATAGGACCAACTGCATGAACAAAGAATACCTGGGTTAGGCAGCCATTCATAGTGATATCTTTGTAATGGAACCAAAATATGAACAGTGCCTTTGGCATGACAGAGCTAGATAGGCCAATATCTGTGACCGCCAACATACAGAGCAACAGGTACATGGGTTTGTGCAGGGTCTGCTCTTTGGTGACAACAAACAGGATCGTGAAATTTCCCAAGAGGCTGATGAGGTAGAACATAGAGAAAGGGATGGAAATCCAAAGGTGGGCAGCTTCCAGCCCAGGAATGCCGTTTAGGATGAATGTTGCTGGGCCATAGGGGGTGATGTTGAAAGATGCCATGACATGGTTGGAGCACTAATCAGTCTAAGAAATGCTCAGGGTTCCTGTGAAGGAAGAGGAGCACAATGAGGGTGGTTATACAATTAGCACAGTAAATATTTTATCATTAGTAATGATCCAGAATGGGGGCTTTGAAGTGAAGTGTTAATGTTTTCAGTTGGCGCCAAATGATTTAGGCCATGGTCCAGTCCAGAGTTATTCTCAGAGGAAACTAACCAAGCTTAGCAATGGAGCCGTATGATGGAGGATGATGTTTAATTTCAATAATTGTAAAATATATTCCCATTGCAGGGGAAGATAAACCTTAAACTCCTGAAACACCTTTTGAGGGTTTAATTTAACCGTAGGAACTTAGGAGAGAAACCAGATGTCTTGGTACACAGCTTTGTGAAACTCTACTCAAAGTGTCAGCAAAAGTAAAAATTAAGCCAAAGGTTGGGATACGGGACGACTGTGATGGGGAATAATACTGAACATAGAATGCCATCAGTCAATCAGTCAATGAATCATGCTTCTCCTATCTCCTCTGGGCAGTACTGAGTACCCTTCTCAAACAGGATATTGCAGTACTAGGTGGGTTCAGGGAAGGACGACGGGAGTGATTAGAGGCCTGGAGAAACTTTCATAGGGAAAGAAGTTGGAAAGACTGAAAATGTTACTTTAGAAAAGAGAGGTATAAGAGGGAATTTGTAAGAGTCCATCAAATACTGACTGGTAGAAAAAGTACATCAAGAATGTCTTCTGCCTGTCTCATAATGTACGATCAAGAGGATATTTAATTAAAGTGAAATATAGTCCATTCAAAACTCATGGAAAAAGAATGCTTTCTTTACTCATTACATAATGACACAGAGGAGCTCATTGCACAAGTTGAAACTGAGGCCAGGAGCTAAGCAAAAATCAGAAAGGTTTAGGACATTTGCACAGATAATAAGAATCTTCAATAAAAATAGTTACAGCTAAATACATATCTTAGGAAGCCTATATGTCCAGATGTTTCAGGGCACAACCCCACATCTGAATGTTAGGCGTTACATCTTTACAATTATTTTCCTAATATCATTTTCAGCAGCCCCTGGCTTTGTCAATGTCAGAGGGAGGACATTGGACTGTATGGGCCATAGATCTGATCTTCGATTCAATTCCTCTCTTGGACAGAAGCAAATATTTCCCAAAGGAAACAGACATTATCATGGCAGAATGGGTCTTTGTGCTCTGTTATATTATATATGTTGCTAGGTTCTGGCATATTACGGATATACTAATGAACTATCCACCTCCTTTCCAGGTGGTTCTAGACACACCTATTGTTATTTCTGGCTCTTTTGGTGGGTTTGTGGTGTTCTTGTGAAGTTTGTTTGAGTATAAATAGGGCTGCGCCCCCATTAGAAAATACCTGACTATTTAAGGTGATAGAATTGTAACTGCATATATGTTAACATTAATTATCTAAGTAAGAGGTCCCAAATCTATGTATGCCTAACTTTTTCGCAGGATGGGGCCTGCAGGTTCTTGAATTCGAGATTAACTGTTTGTGTATGAATGTATAATTTTATTACCACGAAACAAACCCTTAAATCTACGAGGAAAGTATAGATGTGGAAGGAAGCAGGCTAGTCTTATAGGCTACACTCTTGACAGATGAAATAACTGAAGATTTATAATTGAATATTCAACAACTGTAAGAAAAAAATGAGTAAAGGTTGTGAGAGCCAGGATGCAATTCAATCCCTGCCAGGGGAAAGAAGCCCTAAGACCAGCCAAGATCTACTCCATTCCAGGAAAGCTCCCAGCACTGGCCTAAGACCAACAATCAGAAAAAACAATTAAATTTCAGGAATGCTGCTCCTGTACCCCCTCCTCCCTGACCGCACAAGGGTAGCCCTGCCAAACAGCAAACCCACTTCTCGAGGGCCAACACCAGGTGCCAGACACACCACACAGTGAAAGCTCATAGAAATATCTCCACAGCCCAGGTTACACTCTGTATCTGACAGCTAATGGGAAGGAGGGCGGAGGAGCAGCCTGCACAGCCTTTGTGGGGTTGAAGGAAACCTCTGCAGTAACTCAGCATGTGCAAGGTAGGAAAAAGGGACAGACCAGAAGGGAAAGCAGAGAGGATGTAGACTAAAAGCATCCAGCACCAGTAACTCATCCTCAAAACAACACAAAGTCGTATGATATTTCCATCAGTTAGAAACCCAAACCCAACTTCCTGATGTTCTTTTTCCATGTTGGCTGTTGGTGAAGTTTCCAAGAGGCTGTTGAGGGATTGATCACAGAAGGAGGGATGTGCTGCATGAGGGAAGGTGTCAGAGACAATCTGCTCCAGTGTGTCCACATCACACTATAGTATGAGACATCCACTTGACCCAAGAAATTACAGAAGGCCTAGTTCCACCTTTTTGGTATGTGAATTAAGCAGGATGTCCATTCCCTATTTCATGCTGTTTAAGGATTCTGCGCTACTGCAATCTGAATAGAGCATGTCCTGCCCCACACAAACACCGTGCATTCCTGGGTCCCCCTCAGTGAGAATTCCAATACGGCCTGGTTCCCTTTAAGCCAGAAACATGCTCTTATTTGTCTGCATTTTGGGACTTCTCATCCTCTACAGCACTAGACATGCTGAAAGAGAAAGTGCAAATCCTGCCCTGAACAAAAAAATGGCATCTAATCGTTTGGAATCTCTAAGCTTTGAGTTTAACATTCCAGCTGCTCTCCTCTAGGTTTTCTGGTCCAGATGAGCTCACCCATCCTTAGAAACTCCAAAATACCTCCAGTTGGAGTCCCTGGCCTGTCACAGCTGGTAAAAATCTGGCCATTTATTTAAGTGCTGAAATGTGAATTCACACTGATCTCTTGGCCATGACGGGAGTTTAGCTAATAATCTCTATGGGATCAAGATGTCACCTTTCATGTTCAATTTAGGCTCTTTGCTGTGAAAATTACAGCTTCAGGATCTGCAGCAGCAAAAGCTAGTCTGTTAGGGTGCTGAAAGAGTCTGAAGAAAGACCCCCAGTTTTTGTGGCATCCTGAGACCAGGAATGAAAAATGGGGGTTTCAAAATACAGGGGCCCTGTTATTTCTCTCTGTGATGGCAAAGACAATCTGGAGTGAGCCACTAAAAGAAGAAATTGAGAGCAGAACCTTGCCAATGTTTAAAACACAGTATGACCCATTCTTGTTCTGATCTCTGACAAGGAAATAGTCTTAAATATAAATATTTGTCTAAACTACTTACAATAAATCATTAGTTCCAACAGGTAACTCCTTTCTTCTTTCTGAAAATGCTGTGTAGCTCATGTCTCAGGCTGGAGAATTCCTGCCTAGATTGTTCTTCGCTTGAACCTTTCCCGAGCTCTTAGCACTACATACAGAAACAGGCAACTCACCAAAATCGCACAAAGCAGAGAGGAAATCTCCTTACTGCGACCTGTGAATCAGTGTATGAATCTCACATCTGACCCCCCAATACAGAACAAAAGCCTTTATGATTCCACTCCCTAATCCCTGCGGACACTCGGATTGGCCAGAACTCCGGGACAATTCTCTGAACTCCATGAGCAGTCGGAAGAGTCCAAAATAGACACTGGAGAATTTCAGACTAAGAGCCTCCCTGGAAATGAAAAAATAATTCACTGATAACAGAGGCTCAGGTGGTGAAGGCAAACTGAGTCTTGCACACCTGTTAGAGTGATCCTGCACTGGTTAAACCCCAGAGAGAAAAGAAGAGCCAAGGGTTAGACGGGTTCATTTCTCTATCAGCATTTCTGTTCTGCTGCTCCTTGTCACAGACTCTGAGCCTCTGCTGCTACTCCTGGTTAATAAGCCCTTTTCTAAATCCCTGATTTTGCATCAGGTGGGTGGACAGGATCTTGTGCATCCTTTTTTGATACACTGGATTTCCACACTAAGTAACAGTCCCTCCCAACTGGTAACCTCTCTCTGGCACAGGGCAATACAGATTGTCCCAGCTTAGTCATAAACCCATCAGGCTGCAGTATCCTGCCATGAGGAAATGAAACTTCCTGAGCCCTACAACTGATCAGCACATGGAGCCTGTGGAATGACAGCCTTTGTGTCTTTCTCCCAGCTAGAGTAACTGTACAGGCTGTCACTGGTTTGGGAGTGTGCAGGGAGATTTTCAGAGGTGAGTGAGGTGCCCATTGTCCACCCTCATTGAATGGAATTCTGTTATCTAGTGACCGTGTCTAGTGTATCATGAACTGGTCTGAAACTCAGGATACCTGGTTAATTCCAGGCTGAACCACAGAAGAACCATCATCTAATAACCAACCCTAGGCCTCATTTTCCCCTTCATAAAATAAAAAGAGCAGTTCCCTGTCTCAGGGACTTGTGAAGATTTTAAAAAAAGGTTAATTGTATTGTGCCTATATGGGGCTAACAGTGAAGAGGTCATATAGGGACCTAGAGGTACAGCTGTGCGTGTTATCTCAAGCGGTATTTCTGCCTATTTCAGGACTCTGTTCCCCTTTTATCTGGATACTGCACATCCCGCCCCACACACTCTGCCTTCCTACCTCAGACAGTGCAGGAACAATCCTGCATCCTTATTCGCCCCCTCCATGGTCCCCACAACTCCTGCTCGTATCCCCAATCCAGCCCTGTGGAAATTTTATTTAGTCTACATCTCTGAGAGTCTCCTTGTCTCTGTACATTGGGCTCTCAGCATTTTTCCCTCCTTTTTCAATTGTCAATAACATGGTTGTACATGTTTCATAACTGTTGTTCATCAAGATGTGTGGCTCATCTCTGTTCCCATGTAGACACGACTGCCACCCGTGTGCTGCTGACAGACGGTTTCTCCCCTGGGCGTATTTGTCAGGTCATCTTTAGTGCTCTCTGGAGTTGTGGCCTCATGGCAGTGATATTTGGGACCCTGGAAACTCCCCACCAACTCATTTCCTTCTTCCCAGCTAACTCAAACAGAAGGGAGGTGGGGTGGGGGATCTTGGAATTAGCAACACATCTTAAGAACAACACTGACAAATAGTTAGGAACAATGTTTTTTTTCTTCGAGTGCTTGCTCGTGTTGATTACAATGTAAGTGACTCCCAAGCCTTTGTACAGGAGCAGGGTTGTTGGTATGCAAACTTCAGCACTATTAATGCGGCATCAGCTCTGGCTTGCAGAGTGATGACATAGTGTAACTCAGAGATGTGGATTGAAGACCATTTTGCAGATGTCCTGGGCTGGGACCTGTGCCAGGAATGTGGTTGAAGGACCGTGAGGCCTTGTGGAATGTGCTGTCAGGGCAGGAGCAGAGACCTGCATCAGGTTGTAGCATGCATCCATAGAGGATGTGTGATCCATGACAAAGTTCCTTTGCACAAGACCAGAAGGCCTTTCATTCCATCCACTTTTGCTACAGTTAAATTGTAATTCAAAGTGCTTTTATCCTTTCAACATAAAAGGCAAGAACACACCTGACAGCCAGAGAGAGAAGTCTCTGCTCTTGACTGATGGTGTGTGGGTTCAGGTAGAATACCATAAGGAATATGTCCTGGGTCATGTGCAATAGCGAGACCACATTAAGAAGCAGATTAGGTGAGGACAAAGTTGGGCCTTGTCCTTCAAGAAGTTTGTGTATGGGGCCTCTGAAGAGATTGCTCAGATCTCTGAGAACCTTCTGGCCAGAATGATGCCTGTCAGGATGGCCACCTTCCAAGGCAAGTAGAAATGAGAGCATCTTGCCAGGGACTGCAGTGAAGGTCCCATAAGCCTCGAGAATATAGACTGAGACCCCAGACTGGGATTGACTGGCATGTTTGAGGGTACAGCCTGTCCATATCCTTGAGAAAATGACTGGCAACTGAGTTGGTTAAGACAGACTAGCTGTCGACCCATGGATGGAATTATAAAATCCCAGCCAGCTGTAATTTGATCATTGACATTTTTAATCCCTGCTATTTGAAGTTTTGTAAGCAGTCCATGATGAATGGTACAGAAGACTGTAGGGGAAAAACACTTTCTGCAGAGGCCAGATTGTGCACCTGGATTCTTATAAGTCAGGGGAATCTTTTGTGATGCTGAAGGACTGGGATGTAAGTGCAGGCATCCTTAAAGTTGAGAACATGGACAGTCCCCAGGATACAGAGAAGAGATGATGAAGGCCAAGGAAACCATGCAAACTACAGATTCTTCATGAATCTGCTGAGTTTTCACAGATCCAAGATGGGTCTGGGTCTGATATTGGCATTTGGGATTAGGAAATAATGGGAGTAGACCCTCTTGATCCTTAACTCCTGAGAAACCACATCTGCTGCTCTGACTCTTAGGGTCATTTGCACTTCCTCAATTAGAAGTTACTCATGAGAAGTGTTCCTGAACTAGGACATGGAGGAAGGGCAAGAAGGAGGGGAACACTTGAATTGAAGGAAGTATCCTAGACCTCTTGGGCATAGAACTGAGCACTTGGAAGTAGAATGGGCCCAAGCCCAACAGAATTGTGATAAGTAGTCCAAAAACACAGGGGGATCAGAGACAGATATTGTTCTGGTGTGCTGCCTTCAGCTTGCTTTGACCCAGATGATTGTCTTATGGTTCCAAGCCCATTGATCAACATGAGAAGAGATCTTCTTCTTTGACAGCTCTATAACCCTTCCCCCTATTCAACAGTACTACCACCTAGTTAGTTATTCCACTCCCATCCGGCAGCAAGCTGTAGGCAAGGGGCAGAATGGGAGCCCAGAGCCCAGCCTGGGGCGGAGTAGCTACCCCTGCGGTGGGGTCGGAGCGTGAAGTCTGGCCTCTGGGCTGACCAGCCCTATCAGCACCGGGCATGGGCCGAGGGCCCCCAGAGGTTGATTGGCCCTGAGACCCATGTTCCCACAGGGACGGCCCTAGTTATTCCCCACTTTGTAGTTGTACATTTCATTTTTCCTTCCTAAGTGTAGTACTGTGCTCTTCTCTTTATTGACTTGTATCCTATTGAATTGTTTTGTAAAATAAACCTAAATGTGTGTAAGTCAGCTTGAAATCAAACAAGGCATTCATCCTTCCCTGTTGTAGAATTACTGCATAGTGTTGCTGTGTGTTGTTAAACAACAGCACTTTCCACTTAAGAAGTGGCTGCATTTCAAAGTACTTCTCACACATTAACTACTACGCCACTTCCCAGTGAAGCTGAGTCAGAAATGTGGAAGTGCTTTACCTGAATTCCCGCAGAAAATCTGACTTTACAGTAGAGCCAGGAATAGAAACCAGACCTCCTGGCTGCCAAGCTTAAACTCATATCTTGATTTCTCCCTCTCATGGCGGACTTGCTGTCTCGTCATTTGCAGCATCTTCTTCTCTTTTATAATTTGGCTGTACCGCCATATGGCCTGATTTTCACAGGAACAGAATATTTCCTAATGAGAGGGGCAGGTGTTCATCCCCTAGCAGAAAATTAGGGTGACGGGGTTTTATTTTTCCATCTTTATAAAAGATCTCTACAGAGGCGTGGTGGTTACCTAGCATTCCAACACTGTAAATTTTATATATAAGAACGTAGATAATTTCCCTCCTGGATCACAGTGTTCACCCATTTGTTCCAGTATCCTGCCTCTCCAAACACGCAGTGCTGAACACGTCTCAGGAGTATCTAAAGCAGTTGTCGTATAACAAACTGTACAATACAATGCAATGGAAATGGAGCAGAATTCCTTCCTAACCCCTGCTGGTGTTCGGTTTATGCCCTGAAGCATGGCGAGAGTTCGCCCTTCTAATCTAATCCTATCTAAATTATCTAGCGGTGTGTGTTCTTATAGAACTGTCTCATCCTTTCCTGTAATTACCTCAAAAGAAGCTCACAGCCACACTGCACAGACATGTAGGACAGGACGTGCAAAAGACCGTGAACATCACAGTCACTGTCTTTGTTTTTCCAACTTTATCTTATATATCAAAATTGTTCACTTATTAAGTCACTTCACCCAACTCAAATGTGTGTCCTACACATACAATTCAACAAAATAAATCTTTAAGCTTGGGGACCTGAAGCTGATCAAGAAGAGGCATCCTAAATCATTTCTATTGTCTGTGATTCTTGCTTTCCAATAAATATCTTTGCATTGAAGAGACTGAACCCTAATCTTCACTGGTACAGTTATTAGGTGCCAAGGCATGGGTTGATCCCAGAACAAGAGTCAGGGCCGCAACAGGTTGTAACCGCAATGGCCCAGCTCCACATCCCCACATAGGGTCAGGGCCATAAGAGGCTCCTGCTGCCATGATGGCCAGGCCCTACATCCCTGGCCGGGATCAAGGCCGGATCAGGCATCTGGAGCCTTCTTTAAAAATTGCTTTCGTACTAGCTACACCCAAAGTCCTGGTACAGAAGCTGATTTAAATGATGGGTTATATTCCGTTGTTAGTAGTTCTGAAATTTCCCTTTTGCCTTCCTTCAGAATTCTTGAGTGACTCCAACTTGGTCATCTGCTCACATATTACTGTTTAATTTAACAGTTTTTCTGATGACATACTATATAAGAGCTCTGGGTGAAGAAACCCTGAATTAGCCAATTGTTGGGTTTCAAAGCACTCCAGATCATCCAGCTGGGGCATGGATTTGGTGCTACAAAATGCACCAAATAACAGATCTAAGTGCCTATTTTAGCCTGCAAGTGCCCGGAGATCATGACTTGCTTTGCCTCCTTCACATCTCCAGGCTCACTTCCAGCCCTAGGAAAGACTGATATGTAATAAAAGTTTCTGCTGTGAACCCTGAATCATGACAAAACTAGTGAGCTTGATCCTTTTGTATTTTATTTAAACTAGGCATAATTAAAACATGAAAATCCTGTTCACCATCTGCTGTCCTTTAGTAGGTCAGGAGGATTGAAGAAAAGGACTGGATATTTGTAAATGTGACAAGAACTCATGCAGCTGTGTACAACAGTAACACAAAAGTAGAAGAGTTTTGATCTTTTTAATATACAGGTTATAACCTTCTGCACACATCCTATTTCTGAGAATAGGAAGGAGTGTGCCACGCTAAAGGAAGGGCCCCATGATTTAGGCAACTCAAATTTAATTCCAAGGCCTGGTACAGACTCCCTATGTGCCCAAACCACAGGACCAGCCTTCCAGTTTGACCAGATGCAATCTCTGCTGCCACAGTTATGCCCCTTGTGTTGTGAACACTGGAGATACCCTGGAGAAACTTACAAGGAGTTGATTCCCTGGAATTGGTAGTCAAAAGACTCTTCATTTGATGAACAGTTTGATTATCTTCACACGAATGGGTTTGGTTTTCACACTGTACACAAATGGGTTCAACATAGGTGGAATCAGCAAATAGCTGTTGCCTAGGACATTCTGAAGCAATGGAGAAGAATCCGTCACAAATCTGTATATCACAGACAAGCTAATCCCTGGCACGTGGGATAGCAGGACAACACAGATGTGGGAGACGCAGGTGTTCAGGGCCTTGAGGCGCTCCCTATGGGACGTGATGCTCAGCACTGTTTTGAGGATCATCACATAAGACAGGAGGATGAGCAGCAAGTCCAAGCCCACTGTAGTAAATGTTACCAACAAGCCGTAGATGATGTTGACTCTGATATCTGAACAAGCCATTGTCATGACCTCCTGGTTCAGGCAGTAGGAATGGGAGAGGATGTTGGCTTTACAGTACTGATATTTTTTTAGGAGAATGGGGAATGGAAAGGAAGCACTCACCCCTCTTAGCAGAGACACCAGTCCCATCTTGGCTATTCTGGGCAGGGTTAAAATGGAAGCATATCTGAGGGGGTCACAGATCGCAACGAAGCGGTCAAAGGCCATGAATGAGAGCAAGGAGGATTGAGTGAACATAAGTGAGGTGATGAAGAACAGTTGGGCAAAACAAGCATTATGACTGATCTCCCTTGAGTTAAAAAAAAATATGCGCAATGTCGTCACCATTGTTGATATTGATACGCCAAGGTCTGTGATGGCCAACATGGAAAGGAAAATGTACATGGGCTCATGGAGGGTTGGATCTGTTTTTACAATGAACAGAATGACTGAATTTCCTAAGATTGAAGTAACATATATTAAGCAGAAGGGGATAGAAATCCAGACATGGAGAACTTCCAGGCCAGGTATTCCAGAGAGAAGGAAAACTGCAGGTTGGAATTTGGTGTCATTGACAACTGACATAATCTATTGGGTGGGTCTGAGAAGTTTTGAACTGTATTTTCTGAAAGAAAAAATAACAGGATTTTTGATGATATTGAACAACACATTATTCTGTTTTTCTAGGAGATCAAGGAAGACCAGCAAAAACATAGCCTTGGACTTATAGCAATAATTACTTGTTCTGTTGATTCCCTCTGGAGCAGGGGTTTTCATTTTTTTTCCCCTTGGGAGCCAGTTAAAAAAAAATCATTTATGCCTGTGACCCATCAATCTTTGAGCAATGCATTCTAGTCTTTCAGCGGTGGAATCAGCGGGTGCCACAACCCAGTACCTGAGAGTCTGCGACCCAGTACTGGGTCCTGACCTGTGTCTTGAAAACCACTGCTCTGGAGCACCTGACATTGGCCACTGTTGGCATGAGATGCTGGGCTACCTAGGCCATTGATCTCAGCCAGTGAGCATGTTCTTACATTGTTATGTACACAACCAAACAGAGAAGATGCATTCCCAACCTGTATCTTACTTGCAGTCCATCTAGTCCAGGATCCAGAGCACAGCACAAGATGCTTGATGGGAAGGTAGAAGAAGCTCTGAAATAGACAGCTGTGAGATATCCATCCCTCAGGGAATATTTCCTCCTAATGTACACTTGTTAGACCAGTTTTATGGTGTAAATCACAGAGGTATATTGTCCTTCCAATGCCTTTTTTTAAAAAAAAAAAGAGAATCCACTACTATAATTGAATTTTTCAGTTCCCCCTATAAATATCCAGTCCCTTTTTGATTCTTGCTAAAGACTTTTTCCCACTGATGTCGTATGGCTATGAGTTCCACAGCCTGTGATTTTACAATTGTGACCTTCACACAAACACCCTCTCTGCCTCGACTTCTTAGTGTGACCCATTCTATCATGTTTATACACATGGGAAATGTATTGTGGAAATCATCATTGTATTTATGTATTTGACACACTCTTTCACCCCATCCCAATGTGCTTCATTCTCTCTCTCTCTCTGTCTCTCTCCCTTTTAATTTTCTCCACTCCCAAGGTCCCAAATTAGGACATTGCCCCGTGTAGTACGTGGGAATATATTCTTAGGACCTGGTTTTGAGTTTAAGAATATTAACTGGACCTACCTCTATCAATTTTCAGCTAAAAACACTTCCAGTTATACACTGGAATCCCTGAAGGGGAAAATGAGTGTTTTGCCTGGCCACTGCTGAGTGGATAGAGAGATGTCGATCATCCTACAGGCTTTTCTTTATCCTCTCCGGACACCCATTCTCTCTCAATCAAAGAGTTTGTGGAGATTTGGAAAGAGACAAGCTAACAGAGTCAGTTACTTCAGTGGGGTGGAAGAGGGGTTGGTGTCCCAAATAGTGAACAGTGCAAACAACACTTTTGCACTAATATGCAGCAGAATTGCAAGTAACATCAGCATTACTTGTGCAACGGGTGATGGGGGTAAATTATTTCCTACCACTATTATACTCCCTTTTCCTCCACCTCATCCCTACGCTTCACTGAATCACAGATCAGGAGCTTTGTTGTCTCATGACTATTTGAAAAGCCTTATAAAAGTATGGCAGAGTTATTGTGTGAACCGGTCTCAATGGAAGTGCTAGAAACAGCTTCTGGTCAGTTACCAAGAGACAATATTATATAAAGGCTCGTTGAACCAGCAGATAATAGCACAAACCCACTGCAATGGAAAAACCATGAAATAGTAAAGTAACCCCTGATCTTTCCTGTAGAGATTCCAAAAACTCTTCCAGTACACATGTGAGGAAAGAAAGTTAGACTTGCAATAATTGTGTTACAATAACAAGATTTGGCATAACTTCTATAGACCTCTACTATACCAAACACACATGTAAATGCATCCTCTCCCATTGGATCCTCATTTAGAGATGGTTTCTGGAGTCAAAGGGGGACCAAAAATGTTCCATGTGTTATATCGGTTTCTTGAGAATATTGAAAGATTGCCTTTTATCTGCTTATCTGGTAGATTATCTATCCTGGCTTAATAGCTGATTGGTTCTCCTTAGGTTTGTGATGTCAATTGGAAGCCTTTATTCCGAGTGATGAAAGGAATGGAATCAGAATATGCAGTATCTGCTCCCCATGCTTTTACACTCTACTACAGTGATTTTCATTTCTTTCTCATTTGCCAACCACTACAGAATTTCAAATAGAGGTGTGAATACCTTTGACAATCTTACATATAGTCTGCAGACACTCAGGAATCTATGGAACACAGGTTGAAAACCACTGGTCCGTTACATTGTATCCCCACACCTGTTATTCAGCTACAGCAGGGGTTTGCTGTGTACACTGAGAGATATTTTAGCAAACACTAAGAAAAAGATGCTTAAGGAAGAAATAGTTGAGGATCAATGGCTCAATGTTTAGCTGGCAACCAGTAACAAGTGGAGTGTTCCAGGGGTTGGTCCTGGGGCTGGTTCTCTTCAATGTCTTCATTAATGATCTGGATGATGGGATCGATTGTACGCTGAGTAAATTCGTAAATAACACCAAGCTCTGGGGGATAGTAGACATGCTGGAGGGCAGGGATAAGATTTAGGGAGATCTAGACAAATTGGAGCATTGGGCGAAAAGAAACCTCATGAGGTTCAACAAGGACAAGTGCAAAGTCTTGCACTTAGAACGGAAAAATCCCATGTACTGCTACAGGCTGGGGACCGATCGGCTAAGTAGCAGCACTGTAGAAAAGGACCTGGGGGTTATGGTGGATGGGAAGATGAATATGAGCCAACAGTGTGCCTTTGTTGCCAAAAAGGCCAATGGCATATTGGGCTGCATCAGTAGGAGTATTGCCAGCAGATCGAGGGATGTGATAATTCCCCTCTATTCGACATTGATGAGGCCGCATCTGGAATACTATGTCCAGTTTTGGGCTCCACACTACAGAAAGGATGTGGACAAATTAGAAAGAGTCCAGTGGAGGGGAACGAAAATGTTTAGGGGGCTGGGGTACATGATGTATGTGGAGAGACTGAAGGAACTAGACTTATTTAGTCTACAGAAGAGAAGACTAAGAGGAGATTTAATAGCAACCTTCAACTACTTGAAGAGGTGCTCCAAAGAGGAGGGAGCTAGGCTGTTCTCGATGGTAACAGAGGACAGAACAAGGAGCAATGGTTTTGAGTTGCAGCTGGGGAGGCCAAGGTTGGATATTGAGTCAGCAGTGTAATACTGTCACAAAAATAGGAAACGCCATTCTGGGGTGTATTAACAGGAGTATTTTGAGTAAGACACAAGAAGTGATTTTTCCACTCTATTTTGCACTGATTAGGCCTCAACTTGAGTACTGTGTTCAGTTTGGGGCACCTCATTTTAAAAAGGATGTGGAGAAACTGGTGAAAGTCCAAAGAAGGACAACAAAAATGATTAGAAGTCTGGAACATTTCAGCTTTGAGGAAAGATTGAAAGAGCTGGGCTTGTTTCGTTTAGAAAATAGGAGACTGAGAGAGGATACAATAACAGTTTTCAAATATCTAAAAGGTTGTTATGACGAAAAGGAGAAAAAATATTCTCCTTAATCACAGATGATAAGACAAGAAGCCATGGGCTTAAATCACAGCAAGAGAGGTTCAGCCTAGTCATTAGGAAAAAATTCCTAACTGTCAGGGTCATTAAACACTGGAATAAGTTGCCTCAGCAGGTTACGAAATCTCCTACATTGGAGGTTTTTAGAGCAGGTCAGACAAACACCTGTCAGGAATGGTTTAATGTGGGTACTTGGTCCTGCCGTGAGTGCAGGAAACTGGACTTGATGACCTGTCATGGTCCCTTCCAGTTTCTATGATTATGTGATTAGGAAAAAAACTTTCTCACTAGGAGGGTGGTGAAGCATTGGAATGGGCTATCTAGGGAGGTGGTAGAATCTCCATCTTTGGAGATATTTAAGGCCCGGTTAGACAAAACCCTGGCTGGGGTGATTTAGTGGAAGTGATCCTGCTTTTTAGCCAGGGGTTGTACTAGATGACCTCATGAGGTCCCACCAGCCCTAGGATTCTATGATTCTATACTCTAGTAATCTGCTTTGCCTTTTGCTACAAAAGACACTCTCTCATTCTTGGCGTGGACCCCTGCACTTTTTATTTACAGTGAATAAACCCACACTCCATACAGAAATCAGCGCTTCTGGCCCTGAGCACTGAGCTCCTTTCCTTTGCTGGCTGCCCCACAAACTGACTGTGAAGCTCCAACCCATCTCTGACCACAGCCCTTCCTAGCTCTTCTTCCCCAGCCAGCTTATAGACCTCAGCTGCTGTTCTTAATTGGCCCTTTGCTCTCTCCTGGCATGGCTTAACTCAGCCACCCACCTGTGGACTGGGGTCCCTTGCAGCTCAGGCAGCTGGGGTGAGGTTTCTCTGCCCCAGTTGGCTACAATGATGTTATTATCACAAAACAAACACTTAAATCGACGAGGAAAGTAGAGGTGTGGAGGTAACACTTGCCACAGTTGAAAATACCTGAAGTTTTATAATTTACCATTTAAAGAACAGGGGACAGGAAGGGGGGGTGAGTAAATGTTGAATGAGTAAAGGTTGTGTCAGCCAGGCTGCAATTCAACCCCTGCCAGGGGAAAGAAGCCCTAAGACCAGCCAAGATCCCCTTGGTTCCCAGAAGGCTCCCAACACTGGCCTGTGACCAACAATCAGAAAGAACAATTAAATTTCAGGAGTGCTGCCCACATATCCATGTAAAAACCAACTCCCTGCCCCTAGAGCTCCCAAACTCGGCCACACAGTGATCTCAGGACCAGCACCAGGTTCCAGGCACATCACACAGCGACAGCTCCTAGAAATATCGACACAGCCCGGGTTAAACGCTGGGTCTGACAGCTCTGGGGGAAGGAGGAGATGGAGGAGGAGCAGCCTGCACTGCCTTTGGAGGAATGAAGGGATCCCCAGCAGCAGCTCAGCATGTGCAGAGAAGGAGAGACACAGACCGGAGGGGAGGGCAGCAGGAATGTGGAGACTAAAAGGAGCCAGAGAGAGAAACACTTCCTTAAAACAACACAAAACTTTAGCTCATTCCCGTCAGTCAGAAACCTGAATCTCCTACAGTGGGATTTATAACCCTTCTGTTTCCCTCTAAGTCAGAAATATGCTTTTAATTGTCTGCATTTTGGTACTTGTCATCCTTTACCGAACCAGACATGCAGGGGAAGAGAAAATGCAGACCCCGTCCTACAAAAATTTGTCGTCCTAGTTGTTTGGAACCTCTAAGCTTTGAGTTTAACATTTCAGTTTCTCTCCTGATGCTTTTCTGGTTCAGAGGAGCTCACCCATCCCTAGAAACCTCAGAACGACTCCAGTTGGAGTCCCTGGGCTTTCTTGGCTGATGAAAATCATTTATTAAAGTGCTGAAATGTAGATTCAGACTGATATCCTGGCCATGACAGGAGTTTAGCTAATAATCTCTATGGGACCCAGATTTCACCCTTCATGTTCAATTTAGGCTCCTTGCTGTGAAAATCATAGCTTCAGGTTCTGCGATAGCAAGATCCATTCTGCTAAGGTGCAGAAAGAGTCTGAAGGAAGGACCTGTTATGTGACGCTCATAGACCAGGCATGAAAGATTGGTATTTCAAAACACAAAGGTCCAGATTTTTCTCTCAGTGATGCCAGTAGCGAGAAGGAAGAATGTGAGAGCAGAATCTGGCAAATATTTAAAACACTGTGTGATAGATTCTTGTTCTGATCTCTGGCAAGAAAATTATCTTAAAAAGTAATATTTGTTTAAGCTATTGTCAGTAAATCCTTTCTTGTTTCTGAAAATACTAAGTAGTCCAAGACTCATGCTGGAGAATTCCTGACCAGATTTTTCTTTACTTGAACCCTTCCCCAGACTTTAGCATTAACGTTACTGCAGAAACAGGAAACTCACCAAAATCCCATGCATCAGAGAAGAAATCTCCTTCTTGCAACTCATGAATCACTGTGCAAATCTTATATCTGGCACACACAATGCTGGGCAGAGATTTTTATGATTCCCCTGTGCCATCCCTGTGAACTCTCTGATTGCCCAGGACTCCACGCCAATTCTCCAAGCTCCATCAGCAGTCGGAAGAGCTGAAAATAGAAACGAGAGAATTTCAACCTAAGATCCTCCCCTGGGAGTGAAGAAATGATTCACCAATAACAGGGGCTGAAATTCACAGGGAAAATTCTCAGGAAGACCATTCTCAGGGGGAAATGAGTCTGGCAGACTTGCTAGAGGGGTCCTGCACTGCTAAACCCCAAAGAGAAAAGAAGAGCCAAAGTTTAGATGCTCTCATTTGTCTATCACCGTGTCTGTGCTGATGCTCATTGGCATTGAATGTCAGCCTCTGCTGCTACTCTTAGCTGAGGAGCCCTGTGCTGAAATCCTGAGACCATGATGTGTACCTGGAGAAGCTTTGGCATATCCTGATTTCCAGTGTAGGATTTCCACACTAAGTAGCAGTCCCTCCCATCCGGTGGCCTCTCTCTGGTGGAGGGCAATACAGATTAGCCCGGTTTAGACATAAACCCCTCAGGTTACAATATCCTGCCATGAGGAAATATAACTTCCAGAGTGCCTTTCAGTGATCGGCACGTGCTCTGGAGTTTGTGGATAGACAGCCTTTGTTTCTTTATCCCAGCTAGAGTAATTGTGCAGGCCATTAGTGGGGTAGAGGGAGAAATTCAGAGGCTAGGATGGTGCCCATTGTCCAACTCATTCAATGGAATTCTGCTATCTACTAGCCGTGTGCCTGTGAAAACATCCCTGTGGGTTCTAGTGGATCATGCACTGGTCTGGAACTCAGGAGACCTGGTTAACTTCTGGCTTGGCCATGGAGCAACTCTGACTTTGGATGTGTCATCTCGTAATCTACTTTGAGCCTCAGTTTTCCCTCTGTAAAATAACAGGAGTTCCCTACCTCAGGGACTTGTGAGGTTAAAAAAACAAACAAACA
This sequence comes from Pelusios castaneus, assembly GCA_007922175.1. Classification (NCBI taxonomy): domain Eukaryota; kingdom Metazoa; phylum Chordata; order Testudines; family Pelomedusidae; genus Pelusios; species Pelusios castaneus. The sequence goes on along the minus strand of ML688331.1, from coordinate 58,675 downwards.
ATTTTGGGGTTCCCATATGAGAGCAACAGTAATGAGGGCCATTTGAGGACCCAGAGGTACAGCCCTGCTTTTTTATCTCAAGCAGCATTCCTCATATTTCAGGACTCTGCTCCACTGTGATCTGGATTCTGCATAACCTGCCTGTGACAGGCTGCTCCCCAAATCCAGTCTGGTGTGCTGCTATGACCACTTGAACTCCACTCCTGAACCCCAATTTACCCCGCTCTGCTGGGTGACCACTCACTCCTGAGTCAGTCCACACCAGCCACCAGCGTGTAATTGGTCCCAGGCAGTGGGTGTAAATCCACTAGCCACACAGGCGTTGGTCCCCAAGCAAGCACACCCAGCACCAGACACTACCCTGGGAGCCACTGCCCTACAGGGATTGGGACCCACTCCCAATCACCTTAGTCTCAAGTCCGTCTTGTTGGGGAATTTTAGGAGGGGCCCTCTTAGGTCAAGAGGACCTTGATAGGCACCCCCCCACCCTGAGGCTTGTTCTCCAGCTGAGACCAAATAGACAGAGACCGAGGGCGTGTGATCAGGCTTTATTCAGCTGAATGGCAGTCTGACACTCAGAGTAAAACTCCAAGGTAGAGAGCCCCAAACAAAGGCTGGCTTACACTTTTATACATTTTTGGGTTACATTTGCTAATATTGACAGATGAGAGAAGAAACAAAACTCTTTGTTCTACAACCATGAGACATATACATGTCAATAGATGACGGATATATGCAAGATGTTTTTACTAAAGGATAACACTTGTTCACCGGTTATCCTCATAACTTGTTCTAAACACTCTCTAATGTTATTACAATTTACGGTACTCAGTAACCTTGACAAACTTTTACCGTGCTGATGGGGAGGGAGTCATACAGAAAAGGATTCATTCTAGTTTCTTAACTATGCTTAATGACTGAAAGGAGACAGTAAGTCTAGCATCCCCAACAAGCAGAGGAGAATCAATTTACAGGCCAAAACAGGGTCAGAACAAGACAGACTCCATCTTGGATTTCCTTCTCAGTCCACTTAACAAAGAAGTGGATTGTGCCCAGCCTCCCACATCCACACCCTCTAAAGACCACACAGCTTTAGGTGAAACAACTACTAGTTTATTGATCAGAGTCTGATTTCAAGTGAGAATATGGCCAATCAAGGCAGAACCATACTATAAATGAGTCAGGAGTGACCACTATCAAATAAAGGGTATAAACCGCATACTACTCTAACATCTTCACCTAAACTAAGCTCAGAGTCCAAGATTATGCACATGGTGTTTGGCTGTCTGATGTTTTGCAGCCATTCTCTGCCTGTTCCCAGGCAGGGCCCCGATCTTGCTTGAAGTTGGTTGCAGGATGCTGTCTTCTCAGGCTGATAGCCTGCAGCTTCTCCCTCTTCACAGTCTCTGTCTTTGTTTTAACAAACTGCTGACAACCCTTCCCCTCACTGTCCTGTTGTGAGATTCTCTTCACTCCTGTCTGAGCAGGGGAGGGCATTAGCATCCCCTCTGACATGTAAATCTTCAGCCATTGTGCTAGAGACAGTCCTGAGTCTGAACCCTGTAACATGCTTCACATCTATACATACATGTCGCAGCAGGGAACATAGCACCCTGGTAATCACGTGGCACATGTTCTGAGCAGTCACAGAGGAACCTGGTATAGCGTAATTGTCATCAAATAACACAATTACACTGCAAAACTGAACAGAAAGATTATACAGGTCACGCCCAAGGGCTGCACAGATGTGCATCCCGTCACACTGCCCCACACGTTCTGCCGTTCATACCCCAGTTAGTGCAGGAATAGTCCTGTGCCCTTATTTTCCCACACCAAGGTCCCCACAATTCCTGCTGCTATCACTAATCCAGCCGTATGGGAACTTTATTTAGTTTTCAGCTCTGATAGTCTCTTTGGGTGTGTCTACACTTACAAGTTAGGTCTACTTAAGGAGGCTTACCTCCACCTAAACTACTCCGTGTCCACACTGGGCTTTCCTTAAGTCAACTTAAGGAAAAGTTAAGTTGACTTAATAACACCACGTTTTAGGTCGACTCAACGCTTATGTCGACCTTTTTAGGTTGACTTAAGCCAGTGTGGATGGTGGTTAGCACCTAAGTCGACCTTATTAAGTCGACTTAAAGTGTTAAGTCAACTTAATAAGGTTGAAAAGGGGCTATGTCTACACTAGAAAAATTAAGTCAACTTTTGTTAGGTTGACTCAATAAGGTCGACTTTAAGTCGATTTAAAGTCGACCTTATTATGTCGACTTAATAAAGTTGACTTAACTTTTCTAGTGTAGATATAGCCAAAGTGTCTTTTTCATTGGCCTCTCAGCATTCACACTCCCGCTTTCAACTGTCCATAATACATGGCTGTGGGGATTGACATCTCATCCAGCCCAGAGAATAAACAGTTCCTCACTCCTCATAACTGTTGTTCTTCCAGATGTGTGATTAATGCCTGTTTCAATGCAGGTGAGACCACAACATATGCACTTCTGGAGGAAGGCTTTTCCACTGGTGGTATCTGTGAAGTCTTCTCTAGTGCTCTCTGGAGTTGCACCCTCATGGTGTTGATGCATGGTACACTGCCAACCCTCCACCCACTCAATTCCTCCTTGCCAGCAGTTCCAACAGAGGGGCAGGTGGAGGTGGAGGATCTTGGAGTGGACATTAGCAACACATCTCGATGAACAACACCAACAGAAGCTTAGGAACTGTTTTTTTTCTATTTCAACTGCTTGTTCATTTGATTCTAATATACATGACTTCCGAGCCCTTATAAAGGAGGAGGGAATCAGTGCTCAGACTTCAGTATTGCTCTGCCAAATGTGGCATCGGCTCTGGCTTGCTGAATGATGGTGTAATATGATGCAAAGGTGTGGATTGAAGACGATGTTGCAGAGGTTCTGTATTGGGACCTCTGCCAGGAATGCTGCTGAAGAAACTTGTGGAATGGGCTGTGAGGGCAGACGCAGGGTCTTAGCATGCATGAATACAGGATGTGATCCAGGACTAAGTTCTTTGTGAAGAGAGTGGAAGGCCTTTTATCCCATCTGCTGTTGTCACAAACAGTTAAGTTGTCTTTCTAAATTAGGGCGTCAAACTCATTTGATGTAAGGGGCCGCATTGGAGGGCAGGACACTTGACAAGGGCTAAAGTGTGTCCCTGAGCCAATTGGTCAGTGGAGGGTGCCCCGTCCCCTTCCCCCACACTAGCAGTGGCGTACCGAGGCTATCTGGTCCCGGGGGGCCAAGTCATATTTGTCTCTCCCCACACCGGACCTCTCCTACTCTGTATGCAGAGGATGTAAAGGGCAGTTGGGGGGGGGGCACGTGGAACAGAGGGAGTCAGCCACAGATGCCAGATAGTCACTGCCAGGATACGGGCCTGGGTGGTGGGGGTGGCACCGGCCAATTCTGTTACCGTCTGTTTCTTTCAGAACAACCAAAGTAACGAAATCTGGCAGCACGTGGTTTGGGCATTACAGGTGTCCCACGGCTGGATTAGAGGGGCACCACCTCGTGCCCTCACCCCCGCAACTCATGGGCCAGACTGCTGGTGGGTTGGGGCGGCCGTGGCCCTTGATCCTGGGGAGAGGGGGGGCAGTTCTGGGAGGGAGAAAGAAAAGTTTGGGGGCACAGAACCTGCACCTGGATCCTCCCCCAGTGCCCACTCACCAGGGTCCCAGGGCCTGTGCCTGCCATCCCTGCAGTGACCTGGCTTCAGCGCCCCCAGCTACTCCCCATGCACCAGCTTCTGTTCCCCCATAGGCACACCCCCATTTCATGTCACAGTGCAGCTCCGGTCTACCCTCCCACAGCTCAAGCTCCTGGGCCTTGCCTGTCACTCCATGGCCACCTCTTGGAGCCTCATGGCCTGGATATGTCCCAGCTCCCTGGCTCACCCAGATCCCCCCTCTCGTCCAGCCACCCACCCCCTTTTCCTCCCCCTTACCCAGTGGGGCCCAGCCTCACTCCAGAGGAGCTGACACCTCCAGCCTTGCAGCCTGGGCCAGAGGAGGGGGGGGGGATTTAAATTTCCCTTCTTCTCTCCTGCCTTGGATATCTGCTGTGAGAGTGGGGGCGGGCAGCTCCTCTCACTGCTCCAGGTACTCAGCCCGGACCAGAGGCCCACTCCCTCCACTGCGGAGCAGGCAGCATTCCTCCCTCCCTGCCCCTGGCTGGCCGCTCAGCCCCAGGGGAGGAAAGAGTGGGCCAGCATCTGGCTGGCTCCTGCTTTCCAGGGGCAGGGCCCTGGAGAGGGACTGTTCAGCATAGTTTTGGCAGCTTCGCCCCTGACCCCACCCCAAATCTGAATGGGCCCTTTCCAGGTGCTGAGGCCAAGCAGCCTCTACTCAGCACTGGAGCGGGCTGGGAATCTCAGCTTTTAAATTCCTTTTAAAAAGGTTTTTTAAAGGAATTTGTTTCAGAAAAGCCAGAAAATAAGAACCAGGTGTGCCCCAAACACTCAGAAGCCAGATGTAAATGAAAATAGTTCCCCAAGGCAGTATATTTTTAAAGCTGGGTATTTTAAATCTATGCCATGATTTGCCAGCCTAGATAGGCATTTGCAACCACTTCTCAGTATCACATGCATCGGTTATTGCTCCATAAAAATATTTATAATTTTATATGGCGTTTATGTCTATAGCAATTATTGTCACAAACTAGCAAACACTGCATAACACAATAAGTATTGTGATTAACAATGGTGGGGTGTAGGACCTGCCAGCAGCCAGGGCAGGGCGGAACATGCGTTCTGCTTGATTTTTTTTATTTTTAGGGGCCCCAGAACTCTGGTCTCCCAAATTTGTGGCCCTGGAACTGCGTTCCAGTGCATTCCCCCTTACTTTAACCTCTGGTCCCAATATGAGGGCCTACATCTGCCAGTTCTGTTGCACTGTACTGGAAAATATCTGAAGGGTCCTTAGCCTCTGGACAAACTGAGGGACTGACTCAGATCATACTCAATATGAAACCAATAACTACCATTGTTTGCATTCCAGTAAAGGCAGCTGGATAATGGTGTCAAATCCCATCCATGTTAGCTTCCACGGAGAGCAGATTCAGTGCTTCCAGCTTCATCTCGTTTGGAGTCCTAGCTCTGAAGGTGGCCCATGTGTGCCTGGCTTTCCTTCTGCCTGTTCTCTGTCCTCAGGATTGTAGAATTGCTTGGATTGATAAAGCTGAACAAAGCCACCCAGCCAAGACTGAGTGGGGAGCTTTGTGACTCCAGGAATGAGTGCTGTTGCCACTGGGCACACAGGGTTGCGCCACTGAAGTTTGGCCTAATTCATCCTCCATCAGGGCAGCAGAGAAGGGCTCTGCTGTTAAGCTGCCCAGCTGTGAGTGACCAGAAGGGTAGGATCTGGTAGCAGTAGACCTTAGTGGTCCCGGGGGGAAGGGAGCTGGGACGAGCCGCTAGCGTATTGCTGGTCTTGGAGAGAACCAGCCCCGCACAGGTTCCAGAGGGGGATTCTCCAGCCTGGGTTCCAGAGGGGGATTCCCTCTGGCTGGAGCGCCTTTCTCCCCAGGACCGCAGACAAGCCGCGGGTCTGGGGAGAAGGGATCAGGGGCTCCCTTGTTCCCCTGCCCCAAGTCGATTTATGTCATAAATCCACACTGGCTTAAATCAAGTCGACTTAAGCTTTAATTCGACCTAAAACGAGGTTTTATTAGGTCAAATTAAGTTTTCCTAAAGTCAACTTAAGGAACAGCTTAAATCAACTTAAGGAAAGCCCAGTGTGGACATGGAGTAAGTTAGGTCGACTTAAGCCTTTTTAAGTTGACCTAACTTGTAAGTGTAGACGCACCCAATCTGTGCATCCCCAGCTTCTCTAACCAGCCTTCTCATGTTCCTGCAGCCCCTTCCACCCTCCACAATGGCCTCTTCAGAAGATTGTGTGGACAGTGGCTTCTGTGACAGGCCTGGGAACATGTCTCCGATGAACCTGTGCTCCTAGGGAGCTGGAGAGGGTCCCGGAGCAGTTGTTGAGGCCCAGAGATCATGCGAGGACCAGTTATCAGGGGATCGATCAGATCTGTGCATAACTGGGGATCCATGGATACTGGGTTCCCCCTGTTTATCTATCAGGGAAAGGGGAAGGAATCCACCCTACTGGAACAATCTATGGGTAATTTTCAGCTGTATAGGTGTGTGGAATACTTCTTACCCAGCCAGCAACCCGGGATACAATATAAGAAATGGAGTTGCCAGGATGGATTCTGACTCTAGATAACTATTAAGGTCTATTTTACTGTTCTCCAGTAAGATCACAGCTGGAACAACATTGCCAGTACCATTCAGAGGTCTCTGAGGAAGCCCTGTGCCCCCTCTGAGCTATATGTACTGCGCGGACAAGCCTGGATTTTAAGAATAAAGCTACAGCAGGACTTGCTCTGAAGTCCAGTTCAGTTGCATCACTCTACATCCCCTGGGATTGGGCTTCCTGCACTTTGCCTTTGGCCATGATGGGGTTAAAGCTGGCACACACTGAACCAATCAGCTGAGGATCCCAGGGGACGAAGTAGCCCCCGAGGAAATGAATTAACACTCTTCATAAGGACAGCTGCACCACTGTCTGAGCAGACACTGCCTGCTGCCTGTGAAGCTCTCTGCTGACTCCTTGTCTGTACAGGTGCAGATCTCTGTGGGCAGCTGTTCCCCTTCTCACAGGCACCGGGTATGTTGGCAGGTATCTCTCTCTTTAAATCTTTCTAACCCAAAGGGAAGGAGAAAGGCTGCCAGCTGCTGACATGGGCAGATGTTCTGTGTGGTGACTCTGCTGGGCTGTGGGTGTGACTCAGTGACAGGAGCTGGAGAGCAGGGAGCACTAGATATGTGGGGAACCCTCCACTCCAGGTGCCCGTGGTTCATGGGGGACCCTTCCAGATACACCAAAATCCCAGATTCAAAGCTAAATCAGATTGTGAAAGCCCTGATGCCCTGAGTCAGAACTTCTCAATGGATCCATGTACAGAAAGACAGGGTGCTCTGTGCAGAAGTAGAACCCATGGAATATCATTGTGTAGTTGCCAAATATATTTTCAAATATTTTTTTCCCCTCTGGCTTCATTGTAGTCGCAGGAACTCAGAGTTTATTGCTTTGTGGAAACAGGTCAGTTAAGGCAAATAGAATAGTTCTCTTCCCTGACCCTCTGTTCCCAGAGTGCCAGATTTCAGCCTCACTCCATTTCTTGTCCTGGGTGGAACCCCCAAATTCTCCCACTCCAAGACTGGACCTGTTGCAGCACACTGTTGGAAATGGAGCTTGTCCAGCAGATCCTACTTTCATGTGTGGATACAGTTAGATGTCCATGAATGCTCATGCATTACGCTTTGAAATCCACTCCTCAGAAACTCCCACTTTATCTAAATAACAGGTGCTGGGGATACAATGTACTAGACCAGTGGTTTTCAGCCTGTGGTTCACAGATCCCAAGGGGATTACAATCTATGTGTAACAATTTCAAAGATATTCGCCCCTAGAGTGGAAATTTTGTAGGTCTCCACAGTTTTAAAAAAGGTTCAAAATCACCATACTGGAGAGTGAGAGCCCTGGCAATTAATATTGTATGTTGATCCCAAAGCCTGCACCACTCCAGATAACTGCTGCAATCTGGCATCACGGAGAAGAACCAGTCAGATATTAACCTAAGGATAGGGGACACACTAGGGGGAAAGGAATCCCCACATTTGATTTGCTGACAAGTGATTGAATGAGGGCTGAGAGGCTGCCAACTTTTCAAGTTCTCAAGAAATCCAGATGACTCATGCGATGCATTTTGGTTCCCTTCCAGCCTAAGAAATGATCTCTGAATGAAAAGCCAAGCGGAAAAGATGGCTTTATATGCCTGTGCTAAAGTACAGATGTACACATCTGTTGCCGTTTTTAAAACTGTTAATACAACTATTACAAGCCAAACTTTCATTCCATGCATGTCTATTGTAACAGGCAAGGTAGAGCTATTAAAATCTTTACAGCAGGAGCCAGTGTAATTTTGCCACTTAATATCTTTTGTTTCTGAAAGTATTTCAGAACGATGCCAAATACTCTTTGCAATAGATTTATTTATACTCTTTGCAATGGCTGTGTGCTATTAACCCTTTGTTCTTTGGGCAGTTGTACGATACTGTCTCTTGGTAAATGACCAGTAGCTGGATGTAGCCAATACACATGATTACTTCGCTACACTTTTTACAAGACCTCCCAGAAAGTATTGAGACAAAAGAGCTGCTGGTCTGTGGTTCAGTGAACGGTAGAGATGAGGTGCAGGAAAAGGGATTGTAATAGTAGTTATATGGTTTTTTACACATATCATATGTTACGCAAGCATGGCTGAAGTAAGCTGGAACTCAACAGGATATCAGTGCAAACCTACTGTTTGTAGTATCCACTGCTTGCAAAAGCAATCCTGTCCCACGTAGCAAATTGTCTGTGTTAGTTTCTAACTTGCCAAATATCTGCAGGGCAATTCCATTCAGAGACCATAGGTATCCTATAAGGATAAAAAGAAGCATGTAACATGACCGACCTTTCTGGATCCACTCAGCACTGACCAGGCGAAGCATGTCAGCTTCCCCTGCAGATTCTTGGTGCTCAGAGTTTATCAGGGAAGCATTTGTTAAGTAAAAAATTAATAGAAATCAGTTCAGATTGAATTTACACCTATAAAAATGGAATAATGTTGTTGCAATTGATAATCCTGAATGCAGAATCTGACACTAGACATTTGTCCTATGTTCTTCAAAGGGGGAGTGGAGTAATCTGGACTTCTATGAGTGGAGAAAATTTAAAAAAAAAGACAGAAAAACACTTTTATAAATAACATCAATGCAGGACAGATAAATGCAGGCCATTTACACTACACACTTACATATTTATAAACAGAATACAATGGGAAGCTTTCAGAAGTGCAGGGCCAGTGAAGATGCCTTTACTGGTCACAACTGTAAAATTGCACATTGCTCAAGCAGGCTGTGGAACTCAGAGCCACAAGATATTAATGGGATCAAGTCTTTAATAGGATTCAAAGAGGGATTGGACACATATATAGGGGGAGCCAGAAAATCCAATTACACTAGTGCGGGTTCCCTTAAAAAGAGTTTGGGAAAGATATAAACCTTCCTGATTCACACCAAATATGTATTTAAGCAGTGGTGTCAGGAGGAAATTATCCCTAGGAACAGGTTATCTCCCAGCTATCTTTTGCAGGCCTTATTCTACCTTCTGCGTCTGGTAAAGGACACGGGATACTGGGCTAAATGGACAGCAGGTGTGATCCAACCGGCCAGTGCCTCTTATCCTATACGTGACATATTTAGAAATATAAGAACTGTAATACTGGCTCAGACCAACTGTAGGTCTAGCCAAGTATCGGCCTTCCAACAGTAGTCAATGCCATGTGCTTCATAGGGAATGAACACAACTGGTAATAATCATGTGTAAAATCAGGATCATATTTTTGCTGATCTTCCCGAATGTCCTGGTTGTCTCTAGAGCTGCACTGAGAGCCAGTTGGTGTGTTGTTCAATATCATGTAGTCTCCTGTTATTTTTACTTTCAGGAAGTAACGTTAAAACTCCTTGGATCTACCCAGTGTATCATGTCAGCTGTCAATGACTCCAAATTCCAATCTGCAGTGTTTGTTCTCAGTGGAATTCCTGGGCAGGAAGAGATCCAAATCTGGATTTCTATTCCGTTCTGTTTAATGTATGTTATTTCCATATTAGGAAATTCAGTGATTCTGTTCATTATAAAAACAGATCCAAACCTTCATGAGCCCATGTACATTTTCCTTTCCATGCTGGCCATCACAGATCTTGGCTTATCGATATCCACCATGCCGTCAACACTGGGAATATTCTGGTTAAACTTCAGGGAGATCAGCCACAATGCTTGTTTTGTTCAGCTGTTCTTCATCCACTCTTTTACATTAACTGAATCTTCTGTGCTGTTGTCCATGGCTTTTGACCGCTTTCTTGCAATATGCAACCCACTGAGATATACTTCCATTTTAACACCAACCAGAATAATGAAGATGGGACTGGTGTGTCTGCTAAGAGGGGTGGTCCTAATTCTTCCATTCCCAATTCTCCTGAAAAAGCATCGTTACTCTCAGGCCAGCATCCTCACCCATTCCTACTGTTTGCACCAGGAAGTCATGAAGATGGCTTGTTCCGATATCAGAGTCAACATCATCTATGGCTTCTTTTTAACACTCTTTTCACTTGGATTGGACTTGCTGCTCATCCTCATTTCTTATTTGATGATCCTGAAAACAGTGCTGAGCACTGTGTCCCACAAAGAGCGCCTCAAGGCCCTCAACACCTGTGTCTCCCACGTCTGCATCGTTTTGTTCTTCTATACACCAGAGATTAGCTTGTCTGTAATATACAGATTTGTGAGGAGCCCTTCTCCCATGCTTGAGATTGTCCTGGGCAACATCTATTTGTTGGTTCCACCGTTGATGAACCCAATCATATACAGCGTGAAAACCAAACCCATTCGTGCAAGGATAATCAGGGTGTTTGTCAAGTGAAGGGTCTGTTCATCACTAGATTTGCAGAATCAGACCCCTGTAACTGGCTTCTTGCTATCCCTGCTCTCCACAGTGCAGGGGGCAGTTCTTGCACAAGCAGAGAATCCAGTGGGTCCAGATGGAAGGCTAGTTCTGTGGTTTGGGCTCTTCTCTGCAGCACAAGATCCAAATTCACACTGGGATTCTGTGACACAGTTTGGAATTATAATGGATTGCCTAATTTCTAGTGCCCTTCATTATCCACAAATTGCTCCTTCCTTTTCCCAGTCACAGAATGACAGCAGAAGGTCACAACATGGAAGTAAAAGAGACCAAATCTCTTCTAGTTTTTACCTTTTTCAAAGGGCTGGAGTGGGCCTGGGGAGATGAAGCCCACACAGCAGGACATGATCCCTGAGCTCTTAGATCTTATTTTAAGAACTTGAATCACGTATCTGGTACATTTTGCAGGACCAGTGCATTACACAACATGGATGCACTTGCTAATGGAAGGATCAATCTCCCAAGGCTTATAAATAAAACTTAATTTTTATAGACCACTTGTTATTAAGAGAACATAAATTAAACAGTTACTTGAGAGCAGAGGACCAGATGGGAGTCAGTCAGGAGTTCTGATGAAACACAAATGTGAATTTGCAGAAGTACTTACTGGGGAATGTAACCTGTCATTTAAACCAGCTGCTGCACCACATGACTACGGGATAATTAATGTAACACAATTTTTTAAAGAAGGCTCCAAAGGCGATCCCAGAAATTATAGGCCAGTAAACCTAATTTAAGTATGATGTCAACTAGTTGAAAATATAATATAAGATTATCAGACAGACAGATAAATATGATTTGTTGGGAAAGAATATTCACATATTTTCTAAAGGGCAATCATGTCTCTCCAATCTATGATAATTCTCTGTAGGACTCAAAAAGCACTTGGATAAGAAAGATCCACTTCATGTAGAGCGTTTATGTAACCCCTTTGCCAGGCCGTGAGGGCAGCAGCAAAGGACCGGGTTCTGTTTCTAGGTGTTCCCAAATAATGTTACCCCACCAATTAGCTCGAGCCCCCACCCAGTCTCCTGGGAAATTACACATCACTCCCTGGGTGCCCTAGAAGGGCAATACTTCCCCTCTCGCAAGCACCAGTCTGAGTGTAGCACATAAAAGGTTTAAAAAAGACTATATAAAGGCAACATCGAAACACAGCACTGGTTGGAATACAGTGCAAAGATTCCCACAAAACCCAATAGACAGAACTCATTCCACCACTAAGGGAGGAGGGGGAATCAGCACTCAGTCCTCCCCTCCAATTGTCCTCTGCCACCTCAAGGTCTGCTCACACCACCCACTGGCCACTCACACCCGCTGTCCGCAGACTCTGCCTGGGTCCGCCGGCTCTACCGCTGGCCTCTGGTCACACCTGCTGTCCGCTGGCTCTGCCGCACCATCCGCTGGTCACACCTGCCATCTGCAAGGCTTCATCCCTCTGCCTGACCTCAGTTAGCTCTTAGTGATTTCAGCTCATTAGGAAGTTTCTGCTTCCCTAGTGATTTCAGCTCACTGGAAAGTTTCTGTTTCCCTGGTGGTTCCAGCTCAATCAAAATAAGAATAGAGCCTCCACAAGGAATCTTTGGGTCTATTCTTTAACAATAGATGAGGAAATAGATGTTGGTTTAAGGCACAGCTCCAGCAGAGCTAGTGCTCACACCCCTCCCCACCTGGTTTTACAATTCTGAAAACTAGGGTTGCTCACTTTTCCAAGTTCTCTGTTGTTGATGGTGACTTTTCCATCAGCTTCTTGGTCAATAACAGATATAAAATCAAAGGGTGGCATATCATGAAAGAACCATATTTCCTTTCCCCCTTCTGATAAAACACCAGATTTAGAGAATTTGAACCAGTCACACATTCCAACTCCCATCATGCCCAGCCTCTGGGTGAAATTATGCTGAGTGTCATGCAAATACAAAGCACAGGTAAATCAGTGGCCCCCCTCCCTACTTATCTGCTAAGCAAGAGAGGCTCTCAGATTCCTAACCTTGCTTACATCCTTACATTTAGAATTTCAAAATGACAAGCTTTCTCATTAAAGCTTCTTAAGAAAAGAAAGCAGTCAAGAGATAAGGAAGTTCCTTTGTTTGATCAATAATTGCTTATAAGGCAGGAAACAAAGGGCAGGAATAAAAGGACAGTTTTCAGAAAGGAGAGGGGTAAATAGTGCCGTCCCCCAGGCTTTGTACAGGGAGCAATCCCGTTCAACATATTCATAAGTGATCTTGTAAAAAGGGTAAACGTTGATGCAGGAAAATTGCTGATGCTACAAAATACTTAAGATAAGTCTAAAGCAGACTGTTAAGAGTTACAAAGAGTTACAAAGGTGGGCAACTGCATAACAACATGGTAGACGATATCCAACGTTAATCAGTGCAAAGGAATGCATATTGGAAAAGACGATCCCAGCTCTACATATTATAGCAAAGTTCTTCCTCTTCCTCAGTGGTACTAGTGTTTTCTTCTAGCTTTACTTCAGGGACGTCCTTCCCCCATGGTGTTCCTTCTCTCTCTAGTGGGGAGTAATGTAATACAGTTTCTCTAAAATGGCCTCTACATACTGGCTCACAGTCCTATCTCTCTCTGGGTCTCACAATCGCTTTCCTCTTTGCTAGCGCTCTTCCCTTCCAGTGAATGGACAGGAGGGTTAGGCAGAGCCCGGTTCAGCCTTCAACTCTGGTCCCAACACAGGGACCCTATGAGTAATGGCCTCAACCCTGGCTTTAGGAAAACTACTAGCTATTTCACTGTGACCTTTGACTTAATATCCATACCCTGCTCAGAAAGAGGTCATGTTCACACTCACTGTGTAACTGTATTGCATCATGCAAAGTTTGTCATGTTTTTGGAGTGCTTATGACATACTGTATATTGCTGTTATGGTAGCATGTATCCTGTAATACCATGCATATGTACAAATATGAAACTGTTCTATGTCATTGTCGCAAATGTGTGTCTCACATAGCTTGAATAGATGCAGACAAAACACAGAGCTGTGTTTCCACACCCAGCAGCGGCATACATAGAGTAATAATGGACAGGCCGAAGCACTGATGAGTATTTTGGTTTGAATAGGAAGAAATGACACCCATAGTGAGAAATGGACAATCACCTGACCCCTGCAGGTGTCATGAAAAATTGTGAAAAGAAATAGGGACCCTTTTCTAAGGGTTCTCCCCCGGAATCCATCTTCTAAGCAACACTAAAGACAGAGAAGCTACCCACTGGGAGTGACTTCAATACATATTTTAGCCAGTCTGTGCACTAAACTGAGTACAGATTGAAACCATAATTTTATCTTTGAGTAAGATTTATCTTTTATCTGATTGTGACTAACTCCTTGACTTGTTATTAATCTCATGTTTTATTAATCTTCTGATTTAGAATCACTTAAATTCCTACTTCAGTCAATACATTTATTGTTTCTTTTAACTAAAGCAGTGCATGTGGATTGGGTGTGTGCGGAGACCTCATTTGCAGTGACAAAGCTGGTGCATGTCCATTTCCTTTGTAAACCGATGGACAAGTGTAAATGAGCCTGCAGGGTACAGTGAGCAGAACTGAACCCTGCAAGATGGTAGTTCCCATGGTCCCATCTGAGACTGGGTATGTTTGAATTTTTGAACATGTACAGTGGAGTAAATAGCACTTCCCAACTGAAAATGAGGGCGTGATTAATAGTAAATAGGTTTAAGACTGTGAGGACCTCCCATCCTATGATAAATGGAGCTATATCTTAGTGCCAGAGAAAAGTTCAGCTCTGTGTGCCCTCTAAGACTGATTTGGGCCATTGAATGAAGAACCTCATGTCTTTCAAAAAAAACCTCTGGGTGATGAGGATGTTCATTTCCCTTTCCCAAGGGGTTCTTTGCTTCCTCTACCACTCTACATTTAGAGGGAGATTCAGGACTGTCTTTAAGAGAGCAAAAGACTGGGAGCATGTTGCTGGACAGCACCTGCATGTGATCGTGATCCCCCACCTACTCCAGGAACAATGAGAGGCAGTCCAGAGATGGAGAGAGACTTTAGCCCCTTGATTAAAATCTCCAGCATTGTGAAGTTTAGGGGTAGCTCATCTGGTGTTAGGATGGTGTCAAAGGCTACAGCTGGGGAGCACTGATAAAGAATTTAGCTGTCTCTGTCTCTTTCTCAGCCTTGAGTTCTGTCTGTTTCTGGATTTGTATTGTTTTTCTAATCTTATGTCTGGGAAAGGTCTCCGTGACCTTGGGATGTTTTTACCAGGGCGGGGCAAAGAGCATCTGGGGAGGAGAGCTTTTTTAACCCAACAGAGACTGTATTTGATTCCTGTAACATGAACTAAAGTCTATAAGAGAAGTTGTTGCTACGTCACAGGTTGGAGATTTCCTTTGTTCTCTCCCCGTGAGCGCTCCTGTATACAGATTTAAGTAAAGGCTTGCTAATCACACTTAAGAGATTTGCATTTTTCTTTGATAATGGGAGTGGCTTGTGTCCAATATGGCAGATGTTTGGAGCTGGGGTCGAAACATGTCCATGTCTATTAAGAACGTTGATGTCATTGCTTCCTCTGTGTGTGCACGTGCCATGCCTGGACCTGAGGAGGTGACGCTATGAGCTGTGCCTCAGGAATCCGGGGCTATGTCTACACTTGTAAAGTTAAGTCGACTCTGTTAAATTGACTTAACAGAGGGGCTACACTTTAAGACAATTAAAGTCGACCTTCTTAAATTGACTTAACAGTAGACATAGCCATCCACACTGGCTTTAAGTCAACTTCTTAAGGTTGATTTAGCACTATTCCCTGTCCACACTGGCCTTAAGTCGACTTAAGGCTTAAGTCGACCTAAAAGGAGGTGCTATTAAGTCAACTTAAGCTGTTATTAAGTTGACTTAAGGAAACGCTTAAGTTGACTTAATAAAAGCCCAGTGTGGACACGGCTTTGTCTAGGTTGACTTAAGCCTCCTTAAATTGACCTAAGCTGCCAGTGTAGACACACCCTGGTTATCTCCAGACCACAGTCATTATAATGTCTGGGTGTCTGTGACATATTCCTGTCCTGACGACAGGAGGTTCTGCATCCCACAAGATATGGAAAAGGTGCCAAGTGTCTGAAAAGTGGGATTTTTCTCCCACAAAAACTCATACGACAAATAGATTTGTTAGTCCTTAAAAGTGCCACCAGACTCCTTGTTTATTTTGCTGAATTAAACTAGCACAGCTCCCCATTTGGAGCTCTACCACTCGTGTGCTGTGACCAAAAATGCCCACTAACTCATACTCAGCACCTTCCACTGGGTGTGCTCAGCTTGAGATGCGACCAGCAACACTAGTGCCTGTGATTTGATTCAGAATTTCACACTTTTTCTATTTTTCTTAAAGCCCCAACTTCTGTAACCCCGAAGCTGCCTGGGAATCTCAGGTTTAAAATTTATTTTAAGGAATAAGTTTTAGAAAAGCGAAAAAACATGAAGCAGGTGTGTCGCAAATGCTCACAAAGTAGAGCTAAATGAAAAAAAGTCCACCAAAAGAGAATGTTTTTCAAGCTGGTTATATTAAACCTATCCCATGATTTTTGAGGGGGTGACCCATACTGGGACTGACAATTCTGCAGGCAGAGTTAAAAAGATGTACTATCGTTAACACACAAAGCACTAGGCTCAAGTCCCAGATTTGCTGCATAAAATTCTCTGTCCTCAGTTTTGCACGAGCTCAATATAGATAATTATGTTGGGCGTTTCTGACTGAATATAATTATATATGGATGCACAAATTTTGACATCCCACAGGTCATTGGCCAATGGAAAATGGTAGCTTTGATGCTTATGTGTCCCATATTTCCTGTCTGGAATAATGCCAATAATTTTCTTGGTGGCATACAAGAGTAAAAGGAATGTGTACCCTTTCCTCCAATTAGTTCTTGCCAACTATAGACTGATTACCAGATGTCCCAATATGAGGCCCCAAAGATCCCAGAACTGTTGAACTGTACTGGGAAATATCTGCAAAGCCTTTAGCCCTGGACTCACTGAGGGACTGACTCTGGTCACACTCAATGTGAAGTGATAATTACTATCCTTTGCATTCCTTCTGTAAAGGCAGCTGGACAATAGTGTCCCACCACATCCATGTCAGCTTCCAACGAGAGCAGCTTTAGTTGCTTCCACCTCCACCTTTCTTGGAGTTCTAGGTCAGAAAGCAGCCCATGTCTGTCTGGCTTTCATTCTATGCTCATTCTGCCCGTTCTCTCTCTTCAGGAACTGTAGCATTAAAGCCAATCAAAGCCATCAAGCCTATTTTGCATGGGTGGCTTTGCACCCCCATGAATGAGTGTTGTTGCCTCTGGAAACACAGAGCTGCAGAACTGAAGCCTGGCTTACTTGTCCTCCATCAGGGCAGCAGAGAAGGCCTGTGCTGTTCAGCCACCCAGCTGTGAGTGACCAGTAAAGACAAAGGCTCATGGCTTGAGCTACAGTTGGACTGGAAAAAAAATATAACCCAAATTAAAATGCTTCCTTTCCATCCGATTTCCGCCGGCTGGCTATCATGGAAAAGTGATCCTTATTCAGTGAAAACTCAGTTTCCATGGTGCTGCCCAGATGTGCCTACCTGGATCTTCAGGAGAAACAAAAGGCTCTTTGTTGGCCTCTTCCTCACAACAACAATGAAGTTTGCAATAACTGAGCCTATGGCTGGACGGTGGGTATGGAAAGATCTAAACCTTCCACACAATCTGTGCCTCATCAGCTTCTCTAACCAGCCTTCTCATGTCCTTGCAGGCCTCTCCAGCCTCCACAATGACCCCTTCAGCATATCCTGTGGGCAGGGGCCATTGTGACAGACCCTGGGACCACATTTCCGATGATCCTGTGCTCCCAGGGAACTGAAGAGGGTTCTGGAGCAGTAGTGGATGCACGGAGATTGTATTGCAGGAGAACTTATTCTTTGGGGATCACTGAGATCTGTGCCTGACATTGGGGGTCCATGGATTCTGGGTCCTCCAGTTTATATCTCAGAGAGAAGGGACCTGCCCTACTGGAACAATCTGAGGGACATTTTGGTGTAGGAGACTGTGTGGAGTCTTCCTTCCCCCCAGCCTGCACCGTGAGTTAGAAATACAAGAAAAAGAGCTGCTGGGGAGGAAACTGACCTTATATAACTATTGTTAGTCTATTTTAGGACATTACAACAATATTACAGCTGTAACTGTATCATTTTCACCCCTCGTATGCCCTCAAGGGAGCCCTATGACCCCTCTGAGCAGGACGCACAGTGCTGATAAACCTGGATTTGACAAAAAAAAAGCCTTTGGCACGGCTTACACTTCAATCCAGTAGGGTAACATCACCGTGCATCCTCTGGTCCTGGGCTTCCTGCACTTAGCCATCGGGAGTGATGGAGTTAAAGCCTGCTCACACTGAACTAATCAGCTGTGGGTCCCGGATGGCCAAGTGCCCCCAAAGGAAATGGACAAACACATTTCATAAGGACAGCTAAACCCTGTCTGAGCAGACACTGCCTGCTGCCTGTGCAAGCTCTCTGCTGACTCCTTGTCCATTCACGTGCAGGCCTCTGTTGGCAGCTGCTCCCCTCCTTGCAGGCACTGGGTACGTTGGCAGGTTTCTCTGTCTTTAAATCTTTCAAAAGCAAAGGGAAGGGTAAATGTTGCCAACTGCTGACATGGGCAGATATTCTGTGCAGCAGCAGCTGACTCCTGGTCTGTGGGTGTGACTTAATGACCAGGCAGTACTAGGTAACTGGAGAACCCTCCACCCTAGGTGCCCGTGGTCCATGGTGGATCAGTCCAGATACACAGAAACCCCAGATTCAAACAGAGTTTAGAATTTGAAATTATCTGAAGGCAAAAAAAGGGTATGAAACACATTTTTAAAATACATTAAAAACAAGAGGAAAACAAAGGACAGCATAGGATCATTATTTAATAAAGAGGGAAAAACAATAGTAGAAAATATGGAAATGGCAGAGGAACTAAATGATTTCTTTGTTTTGGTCTTCACTAGGAAGGTTTGTGGTGATTGGATGGCTGATGTAGGGGAGGGCAGTAAAAATGGGATAGGATCAGAAGCTAAAATATGGAAAGAACAAGTTAAAATTGCTTAGACGAGTTAGATGTCTTCACGTCACGAGGGCCTGATGATATGCACCCTAAAATACTCAAGGAACTGACTGAGAACATATCTGAAACATTGTCTATTATCTTTGAAAAATCATGGAAGACTGGAGAGGTCCCAGAGGAATGGAAAAGAGAAAACATAGTGTCCTTCTATAACAATAAGGGAAATAAAGACAACCCTGGGAATTACAGACAAGGCAGTTTATTCTCTATATCAGGAAAAATAATGGAGCAAATAATTAAGGAATCAATTAGCAAATATCTAGAACAAAATACAGTGGTAAATAATAATCAGTATAGATTTGTCAAGAACAAACCATGTCAAACCAACCTGATAGCTTTCTATGATGGGGTAACAAGCCTTGTGGATAGCAGGAAAGAAGTAGATGTGGTGTATCTAGACTTTAGTAAGACTTTTGATACGGTTTCTTCTCATTAACAAACTAGGGAAGTACAACCTAGATGGAGCTACTATAAGATGGGTGCAGAACTGGTTGGATAACTGCACCCAGAGAGTGGTTATCAATGGTTCACAGTCATGCCGGAAGGGCATAATAAACGGGATCGCTTCTGGGTCCAGTTATGTTCAATATTTTCATTAGTGATTTGGATGATGGCATAGAGAGTACACTTATAAAGTTTGCGGATGATACCAAGCTGGGAGGGGTTGAAAGTACTTTGGAGAATAGGATCACAATTCAAAAAGATTTAGACAAGCTAGTGAAATGGTCTGAGGTAAATAGCATGAAATTCAATAAATACAAGTGCAAAGTACTCTACTTAGGAAATACCAATCCATTGTGCACCTACAAAATGCCTAGGAAAGAGTTCCGTGGAAAAGGATCTGGGTGTCATAGTAGACCACAAGCTAAATATGAGTCAACAATTAACACTGATGTAAGCAAAAAGCAAATGCCGTTCTGGGATGTAATAACAGGAGTACTGTAAGTAAGACATGAGAAGTAATTCTTCCACTCTACTCCATATTGATTAGGCCTCAGCTGAAGTGTTGTGTCCAGTTCTGGGTGACTTATTTCAGGAAAGAGAAGAGAAACAAGAATGATTAAAAGTCTGGAACACTTACTTGACTTTTGAGGGAAGATTGAAAGAACTGTGTTTGTTTAGTGTGGTAAAGAAGAGACTGAGAGGGAACTTGATAACAGTTTTCAAATGCCTAAATGGTTGTTAACAAGGAGGAGGTAGAAAGATTGTTCTCCTTAACAGCTGATGATAGGACAAGAAGCAATGGGCTTAGATTATGGCAAGGGAGGATTAGGTTGGACATTCGGAAAATATTCCTAACTGTCAGGGTGATTTACTACTGGAACAAATTGCCTAGGCAGGTTGTGGAATCTCCTACATTGGAAGGTTTTAAGAGCAGGTCAGACAAACACCTATCATGGATGGTTTAAGAGAGTACTTGGTCATGCCATGAATGCACAGGACTGGGCTCAATGACCTCTCATGCTCCCTTCCAGTTTCTATGATTCTATATTTTGCCAATTTTCTACAGGACAAATTTCTTTGGAGAGCATATGGGCATACCTCTTTGGATCCAATCAACATTGATCAGGCAAAGAACGTCAGCTTCTCCAGCAGGTAATCTTGATGGCCATTGTGTATCTCCAGGAGCATTTGTTAAGTGAAAATTAATAAAGATCAGTTCTGATCGAGTTTACACACTGGAAACTGGAATAATGTTGTTGCAGTCAAGATTCCTGAACTGAGAACCTGACACTAGCCATTTATCCCATGTCCTGGAAAAAGGTTTGGCATAATTTGGAATTATTTGAGTAGAGAAAATTTTAAAAAATAAATGAGGAAATGAAATATTATGAAATATTTTCATAACTATCATCAATGTAGAATAGACAAATGCATTACCATATGAACTATGAGCTTACCATCTTTATAAACAGGATACAATGGTCAGCACTCAAAATGGGCAGCCAGAGAGGTTGTCTGGGTGAAGGTCACAACTGTAAAATCACACCTTATTCAATCAGGCTGTGGAACTCACAGCCACAAGATATTAAAGGATCAAGTCTTTAATAGGAATCCAAGAGGGATAGGGTATTTCTACGGGGATCCAGAAAATCCAATTACACTAGGGGGGAATCCTTTGGAAAAGGCTTGGGAGGGTTTTAAACTTTCCTGATTTACATCATAAAATATGTTTAAACAGTGCATGACAGAAGGAAATTTCTCTCAGGAATAGGTCGTCTACCTTTCTTTGAAGCATCTGGTAATGGTCAGTGGATACTGGACTAGATGCATGGTAGGTCTGATCCAGCCTGCCAATGCTTACTTTCTTATCAATAAAATATGCAAAGCTTGAAGGGTTCCTCCAAAATGCCTCATAGACAATACTAAAGACGTTTTATTCAAGATACCAAGAAGGTAGGAGGGCTGGATTCAGCTACAAATTGAATGTTACAGTAGTCAGTACAGTAGTAGATATAGAATCATAGAATAATAGGGATGGAAGGGACCTCACGAGGTCATCTAGTCCAACCCTCGGCTAAAAACAGGACCACTCCCATTAAATCACCCGAGCCAGGGTTTTGTCTAACCGGGCCTTAAAAATCTCCAAAGATGGAGATTCCACCACATCCCTAGGTAACCCATTCCAATGCTTCACCACCCTCCCAGTAAGAAAGTTTTTCCTAATATCCAACCTTGACCTCCCCAGCTGTAATTTGAAACCATTGCTCCCCGCACCCCATCCTCCCACGGTCACCCTGCTGCCTTTGGAACCCACCCGACGCAGCGGGGCGGGGCAGGAGGGCTATGCCCGGCCCCTGGGCTGGCCCTCCCCGCCACCAGGGCGGAGCAGGCAGGCCCAAGGGTAGAGCACGTGGGGCCCAGCCTCTGGGCCGGCCTGCCCTACACGGCCAGCTCCCTCCCTCGCAGCCAGCTCCGGCTTCACTCCCCCACACAGGTGGCCTCGGCCTCCTGGCTAGAGCCGGCTCCCGTCAGGGACAGGGCTGTGACTGGAGCAGGCTCTGACTCTCTCCCCTCCCCAGCCCCCCGTTCTCCCCCCCCAGAGGTGGCAGCCTTGGCATCCCAGCACAAAGCCGGATCCTTGGGGGGTGGAGTGGGTGTCATGCTCCCCTCCAGCATGGGGGGTGGGGCCCCGCTTTGGCCAATTGGCCCCGGGCCCCGCTCCCCCCACAGGACAGTGATGTTTATCACATCCCTCGATCTACTGGAAATACTCCAACTGATGCAGCCTAATATGCCACTGGCCTTTTTGGCAACAAGGGCACACTGTTGGCTCATATTCATCTTCCCATCCACCATAACCCCCAGGTCCTTTTCTACAGCACTGCTACTTAGCCGATCGGTCCCCAGCCTGTAGCAGTGCATGGGATTTTTCCATCCTAAGTGCAGGACTTTGCACTTGTCTTTGTAGAACCTCATGGGGTTTCTTTTGGCCCAGTTTGTCCAAGTCTACCTGCATGCTGTGCCTGCCCTCCAGAATATCTATCATTCCCCCCAACTTGGTGTCATCCGTAAACTTACTGAGCACGCAGTCTATCCCATCATCCAGATCATTAATGAAGATGTTGAACAGAACCGGCCCCAGGACCTACCCTTGGGGCATTCCACTAGTTACCGGTTGCCAACTAGACATCGAGCCATTGATTCCTACCTGCTGAGTCTGTTGACCTAGCCAGTTTTCTATCCACTTTACAGTCCACTCGTTCACCCCATACTTCCCTAACTCGCCGATGATAATGTTGTGGGAAACCGTATCAAAAGCCTTGTTAAATTCGAGGTATACCACGTCAACAGCTCTTCCCGCATCCACAAATCCAGTCATCTCATCATAGAAGGAAATCAAGTTGATCAGGCATGATTTGCCCTTGGTGAATCCATGTTGACTGTTCCTGATCACTCTATTTTCCTCCAAGTGTCTCAGGGTGGATTCTTTGAGCACATGCTCCATGATTTTCCCAGGGATTGAGGTGAGGATGACCAGTCTGTAGTTCCCCGGATCCTCCTTTTTACCTTTCTTGAAGATAGGTACTATATTTGCCTTTTTCTAATCCTCCGGGACCTCCCCTGTTCGTCATGAGTTCTCAAAGATAATGGCCAGCAGCTCTGCAATCACTTCAGTTCATCCAGCCCCATGGACTTGTGCACATCCAATTTCACCAAGGGCCCCTCTTCTCTCCATTCTGCATTACCCATCTAGTAGCGTAGGAGCTGGCCCTCCCTGTGAAGACTGAAGTAAAAAAAGCATCGAGTACTTCAGTCTTTTCCGCATCATCCATTACGTTTCTTTATCAATTACATAATTCCATTTAGAATTTTTTACCTCTTTACTTACTAGTACAGATATTGTTCCACCCAAAGAGACCAGAAACAATAATGGCCGATCCAGAACATTAATTACATTAAGGACCCTATGACTACATTTAGCATGGGGAAAGGGTATGAGGTGGAGAGGAGAGTCCTTACAGATAAGTGGGTGGAGGTTCCAGAGAGTCTAGAGTATGTATTGTCCTCATCGGAGTATTTACAATAGCTATTGTTCTAGAAGCCTTAGTACGTCTGTCTGTGATTTTTAAACTTTGCTGGCTGTAAAGGTACGTATGGCGTGACAGAAAAAGTCTGGTAGAAAACTATGTAAAAATATAGAAAAATATCTAAAAAGATAGAAAAATCTCTAAAACCTAACATGTACATAACCATAGAAAACAAGCAATACCAGGTCAGACCCGCTGTCAATCTAGCCAAGTATTCTTCCTTCCAATCATGGCCAACAACATGGGTTTCATAGGGAATGAACACAAATGGTAATATTCAAGAGTAAATCCAAGATCTTATTTTTGCTGGTCTTCAATATCATGTAGTTTCCTGTTATTTTCCTTTCAGCATGTAACGTTCAAACTCCTGGATCCATCCAGTGCATCATGTCAGCTGTCAATAACTCCAAATTCCAAGCTGCACTGTTCCTTGTCACTGGAATACCTGGGCAGGAAGACATCCATCTCTGGATTTCTATCCCCTTCTGTTTAATGTATGTTATTTCCATATTAGGAAATTCAGTCATTTTGTTCATTATAAAAACAGATCCAAACCTCCATGAACCCATGTACATGTTCCTTTCCATGTTGGCCATCACAGACCTTGGCTTATCTCTATCCACTATGCCGACGACACTGGGAATATTCTGGTTTAACTCAAAGGAAATCAGCCACGATGCCTGTTTTGCCCAACTGTTCTTCATCCACTTTTTTGCATTAACAGAATCTTCTGTGCTCTTGTCCATGGCCTTTGATCGCTATCTTGCAATCTGTAACCCACTGAGATACAGTTCCATCTTAACACCAGCCAGAATAGCCAAGATGGGACTGGTTTGTCTGCTAAGAGGGGTGTCCCTAATACTTCCACTCCCTGTTCTCTTGAAAGAGCACCGATACTGTCAGGCCAATATTCTCACCCATTCCTACTGCCTTCACCAGGAAGTCATGAAGCTGGCTTGTTCCGATATAAGAGTCAACATCCTTTATGGCTTCCTTGGAACACTCTTTACAAATGGATTGGATTCTGTGCTCATCCTCCTGTCTTATGTGGTAATCCTGAAAACAGTGCTGAGCATCGCATCCCACAGAGAGCGTCTGAAGGCCCTGAACACCTGCATCGCCCATGTTTGCATCGTTTTGCTCTTCTACATGCCAGAGTTTAGCTTGTCTGTAATATACAGATTTGTGAGAAGCCCTTCTCCCATGTTTGAGATTGTCATGGGAAACATCTATTTGCTAGCCCCGCCCCTGATTAATCCAATCGTGTACAGTGTGAAAACCAAACCCATTCATGTGAAGATAATGAGGGTATTTGGCAAGTAAAGTGTCAGTACTTCACCAGCTCCACAGAATCAGAACCCTTAATTGGCTCCTTGTTAGATTTGCTCTCCACAGTGCAGGGGGCAGTTTTTGCACAGCAGAGAATCCAGTGGGTTTGGACGGAAGGCTGGTCCTGCGGTTTGGGCTCTCCTCTGTAGTTCCAGGTCCAAGTTCATGCTGGGAGACTGTGACACAGCTTGGAATTACAGTGGGTTGCCTACATTCTGGTGCCCTTCATTACTGATCAGACACTGAATGAGACCAAGTTAGCTAATGCTTTCACCCAAGTCTTAATAGTAACACTTAATTCTTATATAACACTTGTCATTACAAGCTTCATAAATTAAACCATAATTTGAGAACAGAGGACCAGATGGGAGTCAATCAGGAGTTCTGAAGAACTACAAATGTAGTATTGCAGAATTACTAACTGTGGAATGTAATCTATCATTAAAATCAGTTGCTATATCAGATACCCTGGGGATAGCCAATGTAATGCAATATTTAGTGTTGGTCCATGCAAAAGAATGCACATTATAAAACATTATTCCAACTACACGTATTATAGCAAAACTCTTCTCCTACCTCAGTTGTTCCAGCACTTCCTTCTAGCTGGCTGGCCCAGAGACCGGAATCTGCCCTTCCGCCCGTCTCCTTGCTGCTGAAGGTAGTGGAGAGGAGTGTGGTGTAGGAGAAAGTAAAAGGTTAAATTAAAAAGACAAGTAGAAATGATCAGGAATAAGGTTTAAGGCTAGCGAAGCAGATCAAACCAGCAGGCCAGAGCTGGGTAAATGGTTAAGTTGACAGGAGTAGTCTGACATCACAGAAATTGGCAAGAAAGCAGCCACAGCCCCGGAAAGGTGGTATGCATTGGGTCAAGGAGATAAAGGTGATGTTTCGGTCAGACCTGAAGGTACCGTTTCAGTCAAACTTGAAGGGAACGTTCTGGCCAAATCTAAAGGTAATGTTTCTGTCAAATCTGACAGTGATGTGCAGACCATCAGATTTATGGGTGGCATCAGAAAAGGGGTATGTGAACCAATCAAGGTAAATTTGTACCCCAAAGGGGTCTGAGTCAATAGGTCCAAGTAGGGTATAAAAGCAGGAGCCTGAGATCCCAGATTTTGTGCAGCCATAGAGGGCGACAGAGAGTCCTGCCATCAGTTGAGCTGTTCCATTGCATTGATAGTACGAATGCTGCCAATACATCTGTTGAGATAGATTGGTTGCCATTGTGCGATGTTGCAATAAAGCCTAGCCGGGCACCTTTGTTTCTACAAGGATCTGTGGTTGTGTTGGTTTCTTTGACCATGAGTGTTGCCTCAGTTTACTTCTTGCACACAGGGGACACTTAGGCTTAAGGTCACTGAGCTAACTGAGTCCCCACAAAAAACCTGAGCTAAAGGTAACCCAAAGTGTTAACCAAAGGAGCACCTTGGCTTAGTACCACCAGGGTAACTCTGTCCCTGCTTAAGATCTAACCCTGGTTCTAGATCACCAGGCTAGCGGAGTCCCCATTTAAAGATATGAGCCAGGGGTAATCCTGAAGGAACACTCATACAGAGACTCACCCACGCAGTCAAGCTAACATCTGTGTCGGACTCATAATAACATCAATAAGAACATCTGCTGCCCAGCGCAACCACACTGGTGACCAGCCTCCTCCAAACCCCCCAGTAATATGGATCATCAGTCCCTCCTGCCCTGGGGCTAGGCTCTCCACCCCACAGGCCACTGGGCCTGGGGCCCTAAGGCCCGCCTGGGCAAACTTGCCCTCACTGCTTGTACCTCCTAGGTGCTGTCAGTAACAGCTACTGCTCAGCTCTCCTCCACTCTTCTTCGCTCTGTTCCCTTCCACACACCAAACACTGCTCCTACCTGCACCTCCAAACAACAAACCCACACTCCCTTGCAGCCTGGCTGCAACGGGGACTTTTTATCTATTATTCTGAATTGGTGTCAGTTGCTTTGTAACTGACTCTGGGTACCTTAATTAGAGTCAGGTGTTCCAATTGACTCCAGGTGCCTTAATTGGCTCAAAGCAGCCCCGCCCCAATTATCCTGGGAACAGGGTCTTTCTAAGCCTGGGGATACTATACCTGCCCTTCATCACCTTCCGTTAGCCATCAGGCCTGGCTCTGTCACACTGTACAGACATGAAACTCTGTTATGTCATGTCCTCAAATATGTGTCTGACTTATCTTCAATATATGCAGACAAACATGAAACTGTGTTTCCACAGCTGGTGGAGGCATGTATACAGGAAGAATGGACAGACCAAAGCACCTGTGAACACTTGGGTTCAAATGGAAGGAATCACACCCATTGCCAGACATGGATGATCCCCTGACTTCAGAGGGTGTCGAGTAAACTTTTTTAAAGAAAATGGCATTTTTGTCTAAGGACCTTCCCATAAATCTATCTTCAAAGCAACACCAAAGATTGAGAAACTACCCACGCGGGGGCAGGGATGGTCTGGCTGGAATACAAACTGTGCGTTAAGCTAAATACAGACTGAAACTATATAATCTTAGATTTGATAAGAGTTATCTTTTATCTGATTGTGACTAACTCCTTAACTTGTTAATCTCTTGTTTTATTAATCTTCTGACTTAGAATCACTTAAATTCCTACTGTAGTCAATAAACTTATTTGTTTGTTTTACCTGAAGCAGTGCATGTGGGTTGGGTGTGTGCAGAGGCCTCATTTGGAGTGAAAGAGCTGGTGCACAGCAATTTCCTTTGTAAATTCATGGACAAGTCTAAATGAGTTTGCAGGGTGCAGTAGGCAGAACTGAACCTTGTAAGAAGGTAGTTCCCAAGGTCCCATCTGGGACTAAGTGTGTTTGTTGGGGATATATTGTATCAGTTGCTGCCCAGATGTGGCCTTTTGACCTTGAAAACTATGAATTTTTCAATGTGTACAATGAGATAAACAGTACTTCCCAACAGAAAATAAGGAGGTGATGCATAGTAAACAGGTTTAAGACTGTGAGGACCTAACACCCTAAGATAATTGTGACCATATTTTAGTGCCTTAGAAAATTTCAGTTATGTGTCCTCTCTAAGGAAGATTTGGGCCATTAGGTGGAGAACCTGACATCCTTCCAGCAATTCTGGGTGGTGAGGTTTGTCACTAGCACAATTCCCTTTCACAGGAGTTCTTGGCTTCCTCTACCACTCTACATTTAGAAGGGGAATCAGGACGTGCTATAAGAGAGTAAAGGAGCTTGAGTATGTTGCTTGGTAGCACCTGTACATAACCCTCACCCCCACCTCCCCCGGGAAAACATAAGAGCTGGTCCAGTGATGGGGAAAGACTTGAGAACCTCAATTAAACATCACAAACTTTTGGTTAGCTGGTGTGGTGACCATTATATAGGACCATGGTGGCGCGCGGAACTGACGTCTCGAGGATTCAGGGATAGCGTCGATGAAATCTGCCAACTTCAGGTAATTGGTATGGTTGTAGTTGGCCAGTAACGCTGTGTAATTGGCAATGCGCATCTGTAGAGATGATGAAGTGTACACCTTTTTGCCAAATAAATCGAGCTTCTTATCTTCCTTATCGTGTGGCGTTGACTTATTGTATTGCTGCTTGTTCCTGTGATTTGCAGCTTCTATTACCAGGGAGTTTGGAGCTGGGTGTGAGAAGAGATATTCAGAATTTTTGGCTGATATATAATACCTTCTGTCCGCTCTCCTGTTGGTTGGAGGAATTGAAGCTGGAGTCTGCCATATCAGGTCGGCTGGTTCAACTAGGGCATTGTCCATAGGCAGGGTGACCCTTGAGGTGGGTTTCACTTGCATGATGGTCAGGAGTTTGTGGTGTGAGTCACTGACCTCATGCATTGGAATTTCCAGAGACTCCGCCACTCTCCTAAATAACTCTTGAAATTGTTTCGCCTCATCAAGCGATGCAGCGGACGTGGACGGAATGATGACTTCGTCCAGTACAGATGATGCGTCCTGACATGGGGAAAGCGTATTGTGATCGACAGGATCCTCATCATCAGCCTGTGACTGGGATCCAGGTGAGGATGCCATCACTTATCAAAAGTGATCTGGTGTGGCGGTAGGGTGTAGCTTATGCCCATTATGAAGCTATCAACAGATGTTAGGAGTTGGGGTTGAATCACTCCCATGCCTATTAAGAATGTCCATGCCCTTACTTCCCCTGTGTGTGCCTGTGTCATGCCTGGATCTGAGGAGGAGACACTATGAGCTGTGCTTCAGGAATCCAGGGAATCTGCAAACCATAGTAATTGTAACATCTGGGTGTCTGTGGCATGATGCTCTCCTGACAACAGAAGGTTCTGTATCCCATTAGATATAGAAACCATGCCTCTATCACTGGAGTTGTTTGTGACTAAAAAATATTCACTAACTCATCCTCAGCAAATTTCTTTGTGAGTGCTTAGCTTGAGATGAGGCCAGCAACACTAACTCCTGTAATCTGATTGAGAATCACACACTTTTTATTTTTTCTTAAAGCCCCAACTTGTGGTTTCCAGAAGCTACATGGGAATCTCAGATTTAAAATTTATTTAATTAGATTTTTTTTAAAGAAATATGTTTCAAAGAAGCCAGAACATGTGAAGCAGCTGTGTCCAAAATGCCTAGAAAACAGAAGGAAATGAAAAAAAAAGTTCCCCAATATAGAGTATTTTTAAAGCTGGTTATTTTAAAACTATCCCATGATTTTTGATGGGATGACCCATACTGGAGCTGGCAATTCTGTAGGCCTCATTAAAAAGATGTGTTGCAATTGAGGCACAATACACTGGGCTTAAGTCCCAGATATGCTGCAAATTTTTTTCTCTGTCATCAATTTTGCCCAAGCTCACTATAGATGATTGTCGATGGATGTTTCTGGCTTAATAGAATTAAATATGGGTACGCAAAGTTTGACATCCCATAAATCACTGGCCAATGGAAAATTCTAGTCTTGACCCTTTTGTGTCCCATATTACCTATCTGGAATAATGCCAATAGTTTTCTTGGTGGCATACAACATTAAAAGGAATGTGTCCTCTTTACCCCAATTAGTTCTTGCCAACTATAGACCAATTTCCAGATGTCGCAATATGAAGGCCCAAAGGCTGCGTCTACACTTGTAAATTAAGTCAACTTAAGCTTGCTTAAATCAACTTAATTTACCCTGCGTCTACACTACAGTTTCCTTAAGTCGACTTAAGCAGCTTGCTTAAGTCGACTTAAGGAAAATAAAGTCGACTTAATGAAAATTAAGTCAACTTTATTAAACCTAGATTTAAGTAGACTTAAGGCTAAATTCGACTTTTTAAAGTCGAATTAAGACAGTGTAGACATAGGGTAGCCCTAAGTCGACTTAGGGTTACCCAGGACTACATCAATACCCTCCCTGCCGGGAGGCGGGGGCACAGAGGGAGCCTGGCATGCCCCCCAAAGGGCAGGGCAGAGCCCTGTGTGATGCTGTCTGGATTTAGGGAAGCATTTATGATATTATTTTCTATTCATATATCATAAATGCTATAATTCATAGGAGCTATGTCATGTTTGGTATCAATAGAAAGGTAGTAATTTGCTGGGAATGATTATATCGTTTATGTCTAGGAATTGTCTTTGGATTAGAAGTTAGGAATTTGATGTTATATCTATACTTTAACTTATGTTATTTTATTGAAATTCCTGAGAGAGGTGGGTGTGTAAAACTATTGTGTCCTTAATGTTTAGGAATTTTCCAGGTACAATGGTCCCAGGGAGTAAACTGATGAGCCATTAAGGACACAATGGTTGTATTCCTTATGTCCTTAATGGCTCATCAGGATACTCCCTGGGACCATTCTACCTGGCAGATTCCTTAACATTAAGGACACAATGGTTGTAGACAGCCTGTCTCAGGTGTTTACACAAAATCATACAAGTTAAAGTATAGATATAACACCAAATTCCTAACTTCTAATCCAAAGACAATTCCTAGACATAAACTATATAATCATTCCCAGCAAATTATTACCTTTCTATTGATACCAAACATGACATAGTTCCTATGGATTATAGCATATATGAGATATGAATAGAAAATAATATCATAAATGTTTCCCTAAATCCAGACAGTGTCATACCCTGTGCACATGCCCTGCAAGTGTCCCTGTCCCCCTTTGCCCCACTGTACACAAAGGGTGCCCTCCTTACCACCGTGGACCTGCCTAAGGTCCCCCGAGTCCCTAGAAGTCGACCTAGGTGTTCAGTGTGGATGCTCTAGGTCGACTTTGTAAGTTCCCCTTTAAGTCGACTTTAATTTTAAGTGTAGAATCACTAAGTTGACTTACCTAAGTTGACTTTAGGTCGACTTAGTTAAGTCGACTTAGTTAAAGTCGACTTAAAAGTACAAGTGTAGACATAGCCAAAGATCCCAGCATTATTTTTCCTGGTACAGAGGTTAAACTGACTGGTCTATAATTCCCTGGGTTGTCCTTATTTCTCTTTTTATAGAGGGCAGTATATTTTCTCTTTTCCAGTCCTCTGGAATCTCTCCAGTCTTCCATGATGTTTCAAAGATAATAATCAATGGCTCAGATATCTCCTGTGTCAGCTCTTTGAGTATTCTAGGGTTCATATCATCAGGCCCTGGTGACTTGAAGGTGTCTAATTTTTTAAGTAATTTCTAATTTGTTCTTTCCCTATTTTAGCTTCTGATCCAATCCCATTTTTACTGCCCTACCCTACGTCCGGCATCCAATCACCACCAACCTTCTCAGTGAAGATGGAAACAAGGAAATCATTTAGTCACTTGGCCATTTCTGCAGAGAAGGACTCTGCTGTTAAGCCACCCAACTCTGAGTGACCAGAGGGGTATGACCTAGTAGCAGTAAAGACAGAGGCTCATAGTTTGAGTTAGAGCTGAACAGGAAAAGAGAGGTTTCTCCCCTCCCCCCCCTCCCCAAAGTGAAGTGTATCCTTTTCATTGAATTTTCGGGGGTTGGTTAGAAAAGTGATCTTTATTCAAGGAAGATTCAGTTACTATGGCTCTGCCCAACTGCATCTGCCTGGATCATCAAGAAGGCTTTTTGCTGGTCTCTTCCTCATAAAAGCAATGAAGTCTGTGATTGACTGAGCTTGTCGCTGCATACTGGAGAAGGAAAAGTCTAAACCTTCCACACAATCTGTGCCTCATCAGCTTCTCTAACCAGCCTTCTAATGTTCTTACAGCCCTCTCCATCCTCCACAATGGCCCCTGCATCGGATCCTGTGGGCTGTGGCTACTGTGTCAGGCCCTGAGGGCACATCTCCAATGATGCTGTGCTCCCAGGGAGCTGGAAAGGGTCCTGGGACAGTTGTAGAGGCATAGAGATTGGTTTAGGAGGGCCCAGCTATCAGGGGATCACAGAGATTTGTGCATAACTTTGGGGGGTCTATGGATGTTGGGTAACTCTGCTTATTCCTCAGGGAGAAGGGAAAGGACCTGCCTCACTGGAACATTTTGAGGGAATTTTTTATTTAGGGAGCTGTGTGGAATCTCCCTTCACCAGCCTCCATTCAGAGTTAGAAATTCAGGAAAGAGGGCTACTAGGAAGGAATCTCACCCTATATAACATTTACTAGGCTCTTTTTCCTCATTGCAACAAGATTACAGCTGCAACAGCATTATCTTTACCACTCCACTGCCCTCTAGGATGCCCTGTGAGCCCTCTGACCATCCACACATCATTGACAAGCCGGATTCCCCAAAATGAGCCTGTGGCAGGGCTTGCACTGCAGTCCAATTTGGTAAAATCACTGTGCATCCCCAGGGATTGGCCTTCCTGCAGTTCTCTTTGGCAGCAACAGGGTTAAAGCTGGCACACACTGAACAAATCAGCTGAAGGTCCCAAGTGGACAGGCGGCCCCCAAGGAAATAAGCAAAAATGCTTCATAAGGACAGCTGCACCACATCTGAGCAGACAATGTCTGCTGGCCGTGCAAGTTCTCTTCTGACTTCTCCTCTGTCCAGGTGCAGACCTCTGGTGGCATCTGCTCCCCTTCTCGCAGGCACTGGGTAGGTATGCTGGCAGGTTTCTCTCTCTTTAAATATTTCAAACACAAAGGGAAGAGAAAGGCTGCCAGCTGCTGACATGGGCAGATGTTCTGTGCAGCAGCAGCTGATTCTTCTGGGCTATGGGTGTGATTCAGTGAGTGGGGTTGTGGAGCAGGGAGAACTAGACATCTGGGGAACCCTCCACTCCAGGTGCCCATGGTCCATGTCAGTTTATTTCAGATTCAAAGTAATCCCATTTTTAAAGGGAGCTTGGAGTTTGAATAACCCAATGTCCTGAATCAGGATTTCTCAGTGAGTCTCATTTCTAGAGAGGCAGAGGGCTCTGGACAAGGTTAGAACCCATGGAATATGAGTGAATAGTTCCTAATTCTACTCAGCAAATATATTCTCAAACATTTTAGTTTCTGGCTCCCCTGTGAGTGCTGGAATTTAGAGTAGTTGTTTGTGGCAGCAGTCTGGGAAGAGTTCTATTTCATGACTGGATGAGAACTTCAGCAATTTTGCCGGGCAAAATCCCCACATAATTACAGGGCTACCTGCATCTCTGCCTTCTCTCTGGTCTCAGAGTGCCAATTGTCAACTTTGTCCCTTTCCATCTCCTTTTGTGGAATCCCACCATTTTCCTGCTCTCAGACTAGGCCCTAGCCTGCAGCAAATTGTGAGTCAATGGAGCTTTAGAAGCAAGTCTAGCTTTCGTGTGTGTGGGCAGTTAGATTTCCATGGACACTAAAGCATTACAGTTTAAAATCCAGTTCCCACAAACCTCCCTTTTAACTGAATAACATGTAATGTACTAGATCAGTGGTTTTCAATCTGCGGTCCACGTGGTTCAGTGTCTCTGTGTAAGATTTCCAAATGAATTCTCTCCTGCAGTGGAAATTTTGTAGGTGTCCACAGAAGAAAAAAAGGTTGAAAATCACCATATTGGAGAGTGAGAGCCCTAGCAATGAGTATTGTATATGCTGATCCTAAACCCACAACAGTCCAGATAAAGGCTGCAGATTGGCATCACAGAACCTGAGGAGAACCAGTCTGTTATTAACTCAAGAATAGGGGAGCCACTACGCACAAAGCAATCCCCACACTTTTGTTTCCTGACATGGGATTGAAGGAGGGTCGAGAGGCTGCATCTCTTCAAGTTCTCAAGAAATCCAGATGATATTCACCATACATTTTGCTTCTCCTCTAGCTTGAGAAATAATTTTTGACAGACAATCGGTGGGGAAAGAACAGGTTGACACTTGTATGCTAACAGACAGCTGTATAAATCGTATGCCAAAACTTTTCATTTTAGTAGAATTGTTACCCACCAAACTTTCATTCCATGCATGTCTATTAAAGGCCAGCTGCAGAATTGTTGGAATCTCTAGAGGAGGAGCAGGGGTAACGTTACTACTTAATAATTTTTGCTTTAGAAAGTATTTTAGAAGTATTCCTAATACTCTTTGCAATGGATTTTTGCTATTAACTCTTTGCTCAGTGAGCAGTTGTATGTTCCTGTTTCCTGGTAACTGACCAGAAATTGAATCTAGCCCTTACATTCAGATTTGTGCACACAATTTCTCTGCTACCCTTCTACAAGACTTTCCAAAGTGTCATGTGTCAACACACTGCTGGCCTATTTTTCTGGTGAAGGAGAAGGTATTATAATAGTGGCTTTATGTAATTTACACCCAGTAAGCACCTCTCATATGCCGGCCACATAAAGCTGCTTAAACAATTAGCAATTAAAAACACGTCTCCTAACAAGTTGTCTCTTCTGCTTCCTGCTCTTCTGGAATTAAGTACTCGTCTCCCTACTTCTTCCCTCTTCTATATGCTTCTCCTCACCTCCTAACCCTAGAACAGCTACCACCTTCAAAGGGGAGCTCTGTGTTGAAGCATTGAGTTAGCATATGATCAAGTAAGGAAAGGACCAAAACTGGGGAATCTTGTAAAGCTGGATGTCAATGACCATCCCCATAAGGTAGATCAGGTAATCAAGGAGCCAATATAATTTTTACACCCATCTTAAGAAGGGCTTTTGGCCTTGTTAGGTAACAGGGGTTGGGGTAGGGACTAGGTCACAACAAACCAAGGAGGCATGTACCCAATCTGATATGGACCCAAGAAACTGGTAATAATCAAGTGTAAATCCAAGATCATATTTTTCCTGATCTTCCTTGGTTACCTGGAAGTCTCCAGACTTCTACTGAAAGTAGAATGATGTGCTGTTCAATATGATGTAATCTCATTTTTTCTTTCTTTCAGGAAGTAACGTTAAAACTCCTCGGATCTACCCAATGCATCATGTCAACTGTCAATGACTCCAAATCTGAACTTGAACTGTTCCTTCTCACTGGAATACCTGGGCAAGAAGACATCTATGTCTGGATTTCTATTCCCTTCTGTTTAATGTATGTTATTTCCATATTAGGAAATTCAGTGATTCTGTTCATTATAAAAACAGATCCAAACCTTCATGAGCCCATGTACATTTTCCTCTCCATGTTGGCAATTACAGACCTTGGCTTATTGATATCCACCATGCCGACGACACTGGGAACATTCTGGTTAAACTTTAGGGAGATCAGCCATGATGCCTGTTTTGCCCAACTGTTCTTCATCCACTTTTTTACATTAACTGAATCCTCCGTGCTCTTGTCCATGGCCTTTGACCGCTTTCTTGCAATATGTAACCCGCTGAGATATGATTCAATCTTAACACCACCCAGAATAGCCAAGATGGGTCTGGTATGTCTTCTAAGAGGCGTGTCCCTAATACTTCCATTCCCCATTCTCCTAAAAGAGCACCAATACTGTCAGGCCAGCATTCTCACCCATTCCTACTGTCTGCACCAGGAGGTCATGAAGATGGCTTGTTCCGATATCAGAGTCAACATCATCTATGGCTTCTTTTTAACACTCTTTACAAATGGGTTTGACTTGCTCCTCATCCTCCTGTCTTATCTGATGATCTTGA
The DNA here is from genome assembly GCA_007922175.1 of Pelusios castaneus. Taxonomy (NCBI): domain Eukaryota; kingdom Metazoa; phylum Chordata; order Testudines; family Pelomedusidae; genus Pelusios; species Pelusios castaneus. The sequence goes on along the minus strand of ML688331.1, from coordinate 23,136 downwards.
AAACAGTGTTGAGCATCGCGTCCCACAGAGAGCGCCTGAAGGCTCTGAATACCTGTGTTTCCCATGTTTGCATCGTTCTGCTCTTCTATACACCTGAGTTTAGCTTATCTGTAATATACAGATTTGTGAGGAGCCCTTCTCCCTTGCTTGAGATTGTCATGGGCAATGTCTATTTGCTGGCCCCACCTCTGATGAACCCAATTGTGTACAGTGTGAAAACCAAACCCATTCGCACGAGGATAATCAGGGTGTTCATCAAGTGAAGGTCAGTTCATCACTAGACTTGCACAATTAGACCTCTGTAACTAGCTCCTTGTTACCCTCGCTCTACACAATGCAGGAAACTGTTCTTGCACAACGGAGAATCCAGCAGGTCCAGATGGAAGGCTGGTTCTCTTGTTTGGGCTGTGCACTGCAGCTCAAGACCCAAGCTCACCCTGGGACTCTGAGCCACAGCTTCAAATTATAGTGGGTTGACTAAATTTTGGTGCATTTTATTAGCCACAAAACCTTTCTTCCTTTTCCCAGCCAGACGATGAGAGCAGGAGGTCCCATCCTGGAAGTAAAAGACACTAAACTTCTTCTACTTTTTGCATTTTACCAGGACTCAGTGTTTGCCTGGGGAGGTGACACACACAAAGCAGGACATGATCCCAGGGCTCTTAAAGGCTAAAGTAGGCACTCTAATCTGGCATCAGGTGCATTTTGCAGAATCAGGTTATTGCCATACCTGGATGGGACTGTAATGGGATGGGGCCAAATAGTTAGCTAATGCAGGGATTACTCCCTACTCCCAGGCTTAATAATAAAACTTAATTCTTACATAGAACTTGTCATTACCAGACTGATAAATTAATCAGTGATTTGAGAGCAGAGGTCCAGATGCGAGTCAGTCAGGAGTTCTGAAGGAACACAAATGTGAAATTGGAGAATACTAACTGTGGATTGTAACCTATCATTTAAATCAGCTGCCCTACCAGATGACTGAGGTATATCTAATGGAAAGCCAACTTTTAAAGAAGTCTCCAGAGGTGATTCTAGCAATTATAGGCCAGTAAGGAAAACTTAGCTACTAGGCAAACTGCTTGAAACTACATTAATGAATTATCAGACAGATAAATATGATCTGTTGTGAAAGAGTGAGCATGTTTTTTGTAAAGCAAAATCATGCCTCACCAATCTAGTAGAATTATTTGAGGAGACAACAGGAACTTGAACAAGAACAGTCTACTGTATATATAATCTTTATAATTTCAGAAAGCCTTTTACAAGCTCCCTTACCAAAGACTCTTAAGCAAAGAAAGCAGTCAAGAGATGAGAGATTCTTTCCTTGATCAATAACTGGTTAAAAGATAGTAAACAAAGTGTATGAATAAATGATCAGGTTTCAGAATGGAGAGAGGGAAAGAGTGGTGTCCCCCAGAGTTTACAATGGGACTAAACCTATTCAACATATTCACAAATAAGCTTCAAAATGGGGTAAAATGTATGGTGAAAAATTTACAAATGATGCAAAATATCTGTGATAAGTCTAAAACAGACTGCTAAAGATTTCAAAGTTGTTTCACAAATGTGGGCAACTGCAAATCAGAATAGTAGATGATATTCAATGCTGATTAATGCAAATGAATCCACATTGAAAACATTATCCCTACTATATATATTGTGACAAAGTTCTTCCTTTACTTCAGTGGATCCCAGGGGTTCCTTCTAGTTGTAGTTTAGGGAATTACTTCACCTCTTAGTGATCTTTCACTCTCTAGTGGTGAGGGTGGGTAACACAGTCTTAATAAAATGGCTGGTGGCTCCCAGTCCCAACTCTGGGTGTTACAGTCCTTTGACTCTTTGCTGGGGCTCTTGCCTGTCCAGATAATGGCAAGTAGGTGTATGCAGAGCCTCATCTGACACTCATCTCTGGGCCCCAACCCAGGGACCCTAGTAGTAGAAACCTCACACTATAGCATCAGGGAAGTTGCTGGCTTTTCTGTGTTACTTTCTTGTTGCACCTGACTTAATGTCCATATGCTGTTCACACAGAGATCCTTCCTGGCCTCCTTGCCCAGGAAGGCTCTTAAACTCTGAAAGCCCAATTGTTGAGTCCAATATTTCCCTTTTGACGGGGTCTCCTCCCTTAGGCTTCCAGGCCAGGGAAATGTCCTCTGCCCTCTTCAGGCAGGGTTTTTCCTTCCCCAGTCTTTGTACTTGCAGGGTTCTGTTCTGCCATCTTTCTGCTCCTTCTGCTAAACCTTCTTAGATTTTGTCAGCATATTGCTCACTCCCACACCTTGGTAGCTTGTGACACTCTGCACCCCCACCATCTACCACGCTGCACCTCTATCATCTACTCCCATATAGTCTTACGTTGTGGCCTGTGTATCAATCATGTTCACCCTTACAGTGTAACTGTGTATGGCCTGATGCAAATTCTGTCTTGTAAAGTGTTTTTGGACTGATATACTGAACATTACTGCTATGGTAGCATGTTTTATGCAATGCCATACTTATGTACAGGTATGAAACCCAGCCATGTCAAGTTCGTCATTGTGTTTCTCACATGTCTTAAATAGATGCAGACAAACACAAAGCCGTGTCTCCACACCCAGTGGAGACATTCATAGAGGAAGAATGGACTGTCCTAAGCATCTGCAAGCTCTTTGACCCAAATGGAAGGTAACTCTCATGCCAGACATGGACCCCAGGGGAAACTTGTCCATCTTTTACCCTACTGGATAACGAGAACAGAAGGTGTGTGCGCGATGAGAGTAGTATTATTCTGTTGAGGCCAATCAGAAAAGGAAAATGTTGAATGGCCCAACTAGTGGCCAGTGAATATTGTTCACAATTGTCATATTTAAACTCAATTAAATGTGAGGCATACTGTACATTGTAGGGTTTTAACCCTATCTTCCTCTAATATTCCAAACCCTTTCACTGTTTCATGCAGATGCTGTGCATGTACCACAGCAGAAGAATCCTCCATCATTCCTACCTGCTCAGCCACTACAAGGTCTTAATATCTGTCACTACTTCCACAGGACAACTTGAATTTACATCTGGGGTTCCCCTCCCTGAATCTGAACCTGTATCTGAATTTGTGTCATCTGGAGTTTCATTTCCTATAACAAAAAGTAGGGTTCTCCTATCCTGATGAATGCTTCCTTCATCAGAGCTATCAGAATGTCCCTCTGTCCCTATGTAGTTGGATATTCTACTGGTACTCCGGGGATAGCAACATATGTCAAAGAAGTGACCTGGGTCTGTGAAATTCAAGGTACCTAGGTAGAGCTTGTAATGGTTATCTAGATATTAGGAAAAACTTTCTCACTAGGAGGTTGGTGAAGCATTGGAATGGGTTACCTAGGGAGATGGTGGAATCTCCATCTTTGGAAACATTTAAGGCCCAATTAGACAAAGCCTTGGCTGGGATGATTTAGTGGGACTGGTCTTGCTTTTAGCAGGGGGTTGGACTAGATGACCTCATGAGGTCCCGTCCAACCCTATGATTCTATGGTAAGGTGGCTGATCCTTTGGAGTCAGGAGAACCCTTTTGGTAAAGACCACCAAGTTTTAAGTGACTTATCTCTTCACTAGAGCCAGTGGCTAATTGGGAGCCAGAGGCTGAAATGCAGTAAAGAGGGCTGTTTATATTTTATTCTAGCTTCTTGATAATCAGTGTAGGAAATCAGAGGCATTGTTTGTTTTCTGCTAGGGAAATCTGATTCCAGGGTCACCCACCAGTGCTGGGAGAATCCGTTATCCTTTTTGCAGCGTACCCAGATCTTGGCATTTTCAGGTGGCTACCCTAGGCATGGATGCATCACACCCTCCACCTGTCTAGCTGTGGAAGGCACTTTGTGCACGGCTGCCAAACCTATGAAGGTGATGGCTGGTGCTGAACAGCTGGGCTTTGGGCTTCTTTTCCTGACAACACAGCAGACCTCACCCCTTCCTGAGAGCCCCTAGCTAATCTAGTCTCCACCTACCACCATGGATCTGGAAGCTGAGCCCACCATGGGGCTGGGCCTGACATCAACAAAGATGCCTTTCCTTAACCGAGTCCCCTGACCCCTCTGCTGGGTCTTGTAGACCAGTAGACCAGTCACTGAGACCAGCTCTGCCACTGCCTCTATCCCCACCACCACCTGTGACCCTGGTCCTATTTCGATCCTGATATCAATCCTGTCACTTCCCCTTCCATCTCCAATATCCCCCACACCCCCTGAGTCATGATATTCTCACTTCTATCTGCCAGCTCCTGGGAGGCAGTATCTGTGTCCCTTCATCCACACAGGCTGCTGTCTTCCCTTCACTACTGCACCCCATGCTGCGGGATCATAGCTTGGCAGCGTGGTGCCCATACCATTGGGGCCACATTGGTGGTCTGTCCCTAGTCTGCTTGTCTTGGTCAGCAGCGGGGCTACTATGGGGACCCAAAGGATGGACGGACAGGAGTCTTTGACCCCAGAGCCTCGAGAGCTTCAGGACAAACTGTGCTGTGCTTTCCTGGCTGACACCTGTGGCCGCTCAGGAAGAGGGTGCCGCTCACCCTACAGCAGTTCCACTTTGTCCTCCAGGCTGTGAGGGCTACCCTGAAGGCAGATAAAGGGATTGGGAGGCGGGACTCTGTGGCCTACCAGCAGGCTTTCAGTTTCTGCAACTTCCCTACAGAGATCTGAGTGATGACCCATAACTAGGCCCTCCCATCACAATCCCTGTTCCTCTACAACTGTTCTAGAATGCTTGCAAGCTCCCTGGGAACACAATGTGGGCATATGGACAAAGGAGGCCAGCACTGGGCCATATTCCTGGGGTTCCAGGTTAGGCCCAAGCTTTGGGCACAAATTATCATCCATGGGACTTCTGGTTTGGATTAAAAAGCCAGATACGATGCACAAGCAATAAGCAACAATCCTGCTGTGATTACATAGCAGCTCCCTGGCCTTGGAGGACAGGAAACAGGTTCTCATAGCAGCACCAGAACAAAAAAGATGGCGAGAGGAAAGTGTTATCTTTTGGTTTCTCATAATTATTAGAGAAAAGTCGCAATTTCGGCTTTCTCCCTCCCTCTCAGACTGTTAAGGAATCTGTGGTCATTTCTTTTCCAAAAATAATATGTTTCAAGGGAAAGTGCCTGTGCTTTGTATGTTTAATCTGTAAATAACAACAGGGGCAGGTATAATTATATTCCTCCCAAAGCCAGGAATATTGATAAAACGTTATGGCTATGTCTACCCTTGAAAAGTTAGGTTGACCTTATGGAGTCGACTTAATAAGGTCCACTTTAAGTCGACTTAAAGTGGACCTTATTAAGTCGACTTAACAAAAGTCAAAAACTTTTCAAGTGTAGATGTGGCCCCTTTTTGACCTTATTAAGTTGACTTAACATTTTAAGTTGAGTTAATAAGCTCCACTACGGCGCTAATCCCCGTCTCCACTGGCTTAAGTCGACTTAATAAAATTGACTTAAGCGCTAGTTCAAATTAAAACGAGGTGTTATTAATTCAAACTAACTTTTCCTTAATTTGACTTAAGGAGAACCTTGAGTAGGCTTAAGGAAAGCACAGTGTAGATATGGAGTATTTTAAATCGACTTAAGCCTTCTTAATTCGACTTAATTTGTAAGAGTAGATGTACCCTATGTTATCAAATGGGTGCCTCAGGAGTGTTATAGGTAGAGTGTGTATTTCCATATTATTTTGGATAAGAAGTTGAGAAGTAGTTAATTTATTGGTCGCGAGGCAAAGGGGAATGAGTGTGCTAGAGGCTGTAACAGAATAAATTGCTCCTTATCACTCCACCTGGTTTAGATTTTATTTCTCTCGACCCTGCAACACACAGGCTCATCAGAGATGTGCTCCCCTGGGCTGTCACAGTAGCCAATTCCCATAGGATCTGCTGAAGGGCCCTTGTACAGGCCAGAGGGGGCTGCATGGGGATGGGAAGTCTGATTAGAGTAGCTGGTGACTCACATACTGGGCAGGAGGTTCAGACTTTTCCTTTACTGGACTGAAGCCCTAGGTTTCATTCATTACAAGATTAATTTATCTTATGAAGAAGAGGCAGGTAAAAAGGCTCTGATTTCTCTTGGGAATCCAGGCAGCTGCACCTGAGCAGCACTGTGTCAACTGAGTGTTCAATAAATAATGACGAGGCTTTAGTTTCCAAAACCCACCCCAGAAAATGGATGGGAAGGGAACATATCATTTGAGTCACATATTTAATGGGTGGTGGAAAATCTTTTATTTTTCAGCCCAGCTCTGGCTTAAACCATCAGCTTCTGTCGTTCGTGTTACTGGACCCCGCCCCTCTTGTCCCTTGGAGCTGGATGGTTTAATGGAAGAGCCCTTCTCTTCCAGCCTGATGGAAGAGTAGCCAGGCCAAACATGAGTGTGTTGCAACCCTGTGCGCCCAGGGATGGTGGCACTCACTCATGGGATCACAAAGCCACCCACTCAGACTTGGCTTGCTGGCTTTGCTCAACTTTAATGATACAATGATGCAATGCTGCAATTCCTGAGGACAGAGAACCGGTACAGTGAGCACAGAAGGAAATATAACCAGATGTGGACTGATTTAAGACCTGGGATGCCAATCAAGATAAAGGTGAAAGCTCTTATGCTGGTGTTATTGGAAGCTGACAGGACCAACTCTAACTAAATTATCCCAGCCAGGGCTTTGTCAAGCAGGGTCTTAAAAATCTCTAAGAATGGAGATTCCACCATCTCCCCGGGTAACCCATTCCAGTTCTGCAGCACCCTCCTAGAGGGGAAAAAAATGCCCTATTATCCAACCTAAACCTCCCTCACTGCAACTTGAGACATCTGTTCCTAGTTCTGTCCTCTGCTGTCACTGAAAAAAGCCTAGTTCCATCCTCTCTGGAACTTTCTTTCATGTAGTTAAAAGCTTCTGTTAAATCCGCTCTCATTCTTCTCTTCTGCAGACTCAACAAGCCAAGGTCACTCAGTGTCTCCTGATAAATTATGCTCTTCAGCCCTCCAAATCATTTGTGTTCCCCTCCTCTTGTCTGTCTTCAAATTCTGCACATCCTTCCTATAGTGGGGGGGGCCCAAAACTGGACACAGTACTCCAAATGTGGCCTCACCAGTGCTGAAAAGAGGAGAATGGTCACTTCCCTTGATCTGTTCACAATGCTTCTACTAATGTAGCTCAATATTCGCTTGGCCTTCCTGGCAAGAAGGGCACACTGTTCACTCATACCTAGTTTCTTGCCCACTGTATCCCACAGGTCCTTTTCTGAACTGCTTCTGCTTAGCCAGCTGGTCCCCAGTCTGTAGCAGTGCATGGGATTCCTCTGTTCTTCATCTTTGCCTCTGTGATTTTTCTATTTTTTTCTATTATATTTTTCTAGACTTTTTAAAATCCCTGTGCATGTAATGTGTCCCCCCAAATTAACTGATAATTAATTACAGAGTTCATGCCTTTGGGGTGTGGCGGGATGAACCAGATGGGGAAACTCCTAGTGTCTGCTAGTTAAGAATTCAGAGTGACCTATCTAGGGAAACTCAGGGCTGGAAGGGATTGTTGGGGCCTGTGGATAGCAGAGTTGAGGATCATGTGATGGCAGAGAGGAGCAAAAGAGTTAAAACTGGAGGACAGTGAGGAACAGTGAGACTCAAAACCATATTGATGGAAAATAGCATGAGAACATATGAGAAGCCATGAGCTCTGATTGTCTCAAAGTTGTGGAAAGGACAAGTGAAAGGAGCAGGGTGTGCCAGGTGATCCTGAAAGAGATCAGGAGTTGGTTGGAAAGATGGAGCTCAGCACAGAGAGCTGAGGGCATGTTTGGAGTACTGTGTCCAGTTTTGGGCCATCCATGGCAAGAAGAATGTGGACGAATTGGAAAGTGTCCAGTGGAGGGCAACAAAAAAATTATTAGGGGGCTGGACCACACTATTTTTAAGATCCAGGTTGTGACCTTTCTTTTCCCATCCTGTGGGGGAGAAAAGGAAGGAGAGGTTTGTGGGTAAGACAAGGCAGGATTATTTTGGAAACCCACATTTCATTCCAAGCTCTGGCCCAGACTCCCTGTTGGCCATGGACCTTGAGTCACATGACAGTGTCCAAGCCACAGGACCAGCCTTCCAGCTAAACCAGGTGGATGCTCTGCTGTCCCAGAGCTGCCCCCTGGCTGTGGGGAGCAGGAACAGCAAGGATCCAGTTACAGGGGTTTGATTCTCTGATCTATTTCACGGCTACCCCTTTGGTATTTCCCACCAGATTCAGATAAGTTTACAGCAGCCTGGGGGCTGAGTTGATCCCATTGGCAAGGGCTTCAGATGGCACATCACGCTCCGGCCCAGTGCCTATAGAGGGGTGCCACCCCAGCATGCCACCTTCTGGCCTGAACCACAGGATCTCTTAGCCTCTTGGCCAGGTAACCCCCTCCATCCTTTCGGGGGTCTGTATTCATTAAAGTTTGTCACAAATTTCCTGGATCCGCATAGCTAGCCTGCTTGGTAGCCCAGTCCCTTCCCTCCTGAGCTACGTGAGGGCAGCCGTCCTTCCCCTGCTGATGTCACACAGATGTTCTGAGAGAGGATTCAGCTGGCACTGCCTCCCACAGCTCCTCTGCGTTGGCAGGGAGTAAGGGGAGACAGGTCTTATCCCGAACAACAAGACCTCAGTTGCCATCCCTTGAAAAAACAGTCCCCTGGGATTACCCAAAGCATGATCTAGCTGAAGCTGGGACTATCTTCCTCTCTCTCTGTCACTGCATCTTCTAGGCCTCAGTCAACTTCAAAAGTCCCAGGAACATTAAGGGGTTGACTGACCCTGCTGGCCTCTCCACAGCCAGAACCACTGTCATGAATCATGCTGCAGAAAGACTAGTCTGGAAAGGCCACATATGCAACTGCAAAACAGCTCTGCAGCTTTTCTCATGGCCCCTGGATGTTTGAGCAGAGATGAGAGAGTGACTGGTCATGGACAATGGAACAGAACATCCATATTTCTTCTCTGTACTCACTGTATTGACAGAAATTCTGAGGTCTGAGCTGCTAGGAACAGCTCTTAATGTGATAACATCCCACCAATTCCCTGGCTCTTCATAAACGAAACCCATTTACAAATTCTGTGGCCTGCCTCAGTCCTTTTCCTGGAGTGCACTGCCCCCCCCTTCGCAGGTGGCTCCAGAGATCATTAGCTCATCTCCTCTTGGAAGTAAGTGTCCAGAATGGAATAGGTGCTCTGTGTTTCTCTTCTCCTGTGTCATAAGCTCTGGAGCTGGGTGATGATGACCTGACCCTTCACTTGACAAACAGCTTGATTATTCTTGCACGAATGGGTTTGGTTTTCACACTGTACACGATTGGGTTCATTACAGGTGGGATCAGCAAATAGGCATTTGCTAAGATGTTATGAACCAAAGGGGAAGAGCTCTTCATGAATCGATATATCAATGACAAACAGAACTCTGGCAAATAGAAGAGCAGGACGACGCAGACGTGGGAGACGCAGGTGTTCAGGGCCTTGAGGCGCTCTGTGCGAGACGCGATACTCAGCACTGATTTGAGGATCATCACATAAGACAAGAGGATGAGCAGCAAGTCCAAACCCAGAGAAGAGACAGTTATAAAGAGACCATAGATGAAGCTGAATCTGATACTGGAACAAGGCATTGTCATGACCTCCTGGTGCAGGCAGTAGGAATGGGTGAGGATGTTGGCATGGCAGTATTGATACTGTCTGAGGAAAATGGGGAGTGGCAATATTATGCCCACCCCTCTTAGCAGAGACACCAGTCCCATCGTGGCTATTCTGGGCCGAGTTAAGATGGAAGCATATCTCAGTGGGTTACAGATTGCAACAAAGCGGTCAAAGGCCATGGATGAAAGCACGGAGGATTCAGTGAACGTAAGTAAAAGGATGAAGGACAGCTGGGAAAAACAGGCATCACGACTGATCTCCCTAACGTTAAACCAGAATATGCCCAGTGTTGTCAGCATGGTACTTAATGAGATGCCAAGGTCTGTGATGGCCAACATGGAGAGGAAAATGTACATGGGCTCATGGAGGGTTGGATCTGTTTTTATAATGAACAGAATGACTGCATTTCCTAATATAGAAGTAAAATACATTAAGCAGAAGGGGATAGAAATCCAGACATGGAAGTCTTCCTGCCCAGGTATTCCAGTGAGAAAGAACACTGTATGTTGGAAGTTGGTGTCATTGACGGCTGACATGATCCAGTGAGTAGGTCCAAGGAGTTTTGAACTTTACTTCCTGAAAGGAAAAATAACAGGAGTATAGATGATACAGAATGACACACCTTTCTCCTCTCAGCACAAGTCTAGAGACTTCCAAGAGCTTTCATTCCATCTGTAGCATTTGTCATTGGCCACTGTCAGAAGACAGGTTACTGGGTTAGATGGACCATAGTTCTGATCCAGCATTGCCGTTCTTATTCTATTATGTACACCACTGATAGGAATTAGGAAGATATTTACTGTCAGACTGGATCAGACCTGTAGTCCATTTAGCCCAATATTCAGTGGTCAGTGCCAGATGCCTTAGAGGAAGGTAGAAGAGACCCTAGGATAAACACTGTGAGATAACCTGCTCTCAGGGAATCTTCCCTCCTGACACTATCTAATTAATCATATTTTATGGTGTAAATCAGATAAGTTTATACCCCTTTAAACACACTTTAAAAAAATCTTCACTGCTGTAATTGGATTTTCTATTTCCCCATATAAAGATCTGGTCTCTGTTTGAATCCTACTAAAACCTTGTTCCAGTCATATTTTGTGGTTGTGGGTTCCACAGCAGATTTCAGCAATGTGTGATTTTACAGTTGTGACCATCACACAGACACCTTTTCTCCCCTTCTATTTCTCAATATGGCCCATTCTATCATGCCAGGTATACAAACACACAGCAAACACATGGTGAAAATGGCCATTGCATTGTATATTGCATTTATCTTTCCTTCATTAATGTTATTTATAGACGTGCTTCATTGGCTCACCATATATGTCCAGTATCATAGAACTGTTCACCAAACAAACAGTTAACACAACAAACCCACTGCAAACAGGATTTGGAATCTCTCTCAAATACTCTTGAAAGCAAAAGACATTAAGATGTACAGTTACCCCTACACCTTCCTCTAGAGATTCCAATGGTTCTGTGCTGGCTTTGATAAACATGCGTGGAATGAAAGTTTGTTTTTTTATAATTGTAGTGCGATGAAAAGTTTTACCATAACATGTATACATCCATACTTTAGCACACACTTGCAAACCCATTTTTTCCCTTCTGATCTTCTTTCAGTGATGTGGCGTTTTCATTTAAAATGTCTCTCAGATTAAAAGGGGACCTAAAACATAACTGTGTCCACTGGATTGCTTCAGAACTTGAAAAGACTGCAGCCTTTTGGTCCTCATCTAATCACCTGTCAGTAAATAAAAATCTGGGAAATCCTCTGGAATTAGAAACTCCCCTGTCCTTGGCTAATAGCTGAGTGATTCAGGTGCTGTGATGTCAGTCTGCAGCCTTTATCCCGGGTGGTGCAGGCACTGGGTTCAGTTTATACAATATTTTTTTTCCTGGACTCCCAGTCTTTAGTGCAATGCAGAACAAATTGGGTCCTGAATCACCTACAAATCCACCAAAGAACCCTTTAGCAGACATCATCTGTTTCAAAAACTCGTGCGATAAATAAATTTGTTAGTCTTTAAAAGTGCCACCAGACTCCTTGTTTATCATCTGTTTCGTGAGGGATAGCTAAAGGCTCTCTAACACAGTGATTTGCAAAGGGATTTTTTTTATTCTTTTTTTTTTCCAGTTGGACACCCCTATAAAATTTCAAATGCATCTGGGAATACCTTTGGAAAAGGGGTTGTAAATCACTGATCCAATACAGAGTAACCCCAGCACCAGTTACTGTGGGTTTCGAAGTGAAATGCATGAGTATCCAAGAAAATCATACTGTATTTCCCACATGAAATTCATCTCTCTCTCTCTCTCTCTCTCTCTCTCTCTCACTCACTGTCTATGTACTGTATTCCTAGAATGCATACCAGCTTAGAACAGTATTGTTACAGACATGGAGCTGAGCTGCGATAGTTATTAATCTGCATGTTAAACCCAGCTCTCAGGCTCTTGGTTTTATGGCTATACTGGGTTAAATATCAGGATATGACCGGCATGGGTAGGCTGAGTTTAATAGCAGGCTGCTGGAAACAAGCAGGGGGGTGGGGGTTGGAAATCAGGGCTCAGGAAAAACACAACTCTCATTGAACACCTTAGGGAGGTTAAGGGACAACAACAGAGCTTCATTCTGTGAAGACCCCATTCCACGTTCCAGCCAAGTTACACAGTTTCTTTTATCTTTGCTAGGCATTTGCCAGGGGTGGGGCAGCTGGTGTGGAGAAGCTCATGAGAATGAGGGACACACACACACTACGGAAGAAATCAGAAGATGCTCAGCCTGCCCGGAACCCCATCAGAGTGGGAGGATTTGAGATACATGTACAGACTGTTGAGTTAAAACCCTTTTATTCTCCCAAGTGATGCTATATTTCTATTGTTCTGGTTAAACAATACTTTGGCCCAGGAAGGCTGGTTGGTCACTCTTCTCCCCACAAATCAGAGTCCCCCAAATAACAATCACAGGTGTTGTTCCCAATAGCACCTGCTGACCCAGTTGACCCGCACTGTGCTCTAGCCCAGGGCAGGTAGGAGGGTGGGAGAATGGTGGGATTCCACCCCAAGAGAGAAAGGGACGAGGCTGACATCTGACACTCTGAGACCAGAGAGAGGGCAGAGATTCAGGATATCTGTAATGGTGAGGGGTTTCTACAGTGTTCAAATTCTGGAGCCATCACCCAGTCAGGAAACAAAAATCTTCCATGTGTGTTAACTGACCTGTCAGCATGAAGCCACACAGCTCTGAGTTCCTACGCTCACAACTGAGTCAGAGAATAAAAGTTTGGAACATGGATTTGCTTATTAAAGTTCCAGGAGTAAACAAAGCTGAAGTGATTTGGAAGCCACTCACTGCTATTCTCCCACACACAGCACACTGCCCCTCTGAAAATGGGACCCACTGAGAAATCCTGAGTCAAGGCATTGGGGTTTTCACACGCTGCGCTCCCTTTGAACCTGGGATTTCTGTGTGTCTGGAATGATCCCCATGGACCACGGGAACATGGAGTGGAGGGTTCCCCAGCTACCCAGTGCTCCCTGCTCTCCAGCCCCTGTCACTCCCACAGCCCAGCAGAGTCAGCTGCCGTGGCACAGAACATCTGCCCATGTCGGAAGCTGGCAGCCTTTCCCCTTCCCTTTGTGTTTGAAAGATTTAAAGACAGAGAAACCTGCCAACGTACCCAGAGCCTGCAAGAAGGGGAGCAGCTGCCAACAGAGGTCTGCATCCTAATGGGCAAGGAGTCAGCAGGGAGCTTGCACGGGCAGCAGGCAGTGTCTGCTCAGACAGCGGTTCATCTGTGCTTATGAAGCGCGTTTGTCCATTTCCTTGGGGGCCATTTGGCCACTTGGGACTCTCAGCTGATTGGTTCAGTTGTAACCCTGTCATGGCCAGAGGCAAACTTCAGGAAGCCCAGTCCCAGGGGATGTGTGGTACTGTTACCAAACTGGACTGTGGTGCAAACCCTGACTCACATGTGTTTCTAGAATCCAGGCTGTCAGCGCTGTGCGCACGATTCAAAGCAGTCACAGGGCTCCTTTGAGGTGGCCACGTGATACTGCAATTGTACGTCTGCAATCTTGCTTTAATACAGTAAAATAGACTAATATCAGGGTGAGATATTTCACTGGCAGCCTCCTTTCCTGTATAACAAACCCAGAAAGCAGGCGGAGACAATAAGATTCCACACAACTCCCTACCTAGAAATTTCCCTCAGATTGCTCCAGTAGGGCAGGTCCCTTCTCTTCTCCCTAAGCAATAATGGAGGGACCCAGCATCCATGAACCCCCAAGTTATGCATAGTTCCCAGATCTCCTGAGAGCAAACACAGTCCCTGTGCCTCCACAATTGCTTTAAGGCCCTCTCCAGCTTCCAGGAAGCACAGGTTCATAGGAGATGTGCTCCCATGGTGTCCCAGTTGGTTTAGAAAAAATATAGACCAATAGAAGAAAGTCCAGCAGAAGGCACTTACCATGATTAGGGGGCTAAAACTCATGATTTATGAGGAATGGCTGAAAAAAAGTGCCTTTGTTTTCTCTGCAGAGAAGAGGAGTAAGGTGGGATTTGAAAGTGGCCTTCAACTACCTGAGGGGTGGTTCCAGGGAAGACAGAACAGGAACAATGTTTTCAAGTTGCAGTGGGAGAGGTCTAGATTGCAGATTAGGAAAAAAAAATATTTCCTTAGTAGAGCAGTGAGGCACTAGGATGAGTTATCTAGAGAGGTGGTGGAATCGGCATCCATAGAGTTTTCAAGGCTTGGCTTTACAAAGCCCTTGCTGGGATGAAAGAGTTGGGTCTGGCCCTGCTTCAGAGAGAGGTTGGATTACATGGCCTCCTGGTGTCCCTAGTCTTCTATCATTCAAATGTCCACCCACTAGACAGCTGTCTAGGCCTGATTCTGGCCTATGGAGAGTTCACTGCATGAGGAAGCCTTGAAAAAACTAATCCAAAACTGAGGGAGATGGATGGATGTGAAAACTGCTTTCAGGTGTTTGGGGAGTACAGACACAAAAGGGGAAAAGCAGTTACTTGGGGTGTGCTTGCCAGGGGAAGGGGAGATGGAGGACTACACAGCCTGAGCAAAAACTACATAAAGGGGCATCCAGGCTGCTTAAAATTCATTGGCTCCTGCTGATATTTCACCCTGGGAGCCAGAATTGCCCCCTTCTGTCACAAGAAGAGGCAACTGTGGGGAGAACTGAAGTGTTAACTGACTTCAAGAGGGAAATAAACAGCATAGTTTCCTATTGCCTCTTTTGCTGGCATATACAAGGAGTAACTCTTTTCTCAGGTTTCTGGGATAATCCCAGCACATACATGAAAAGTTGATCATCAAGAAAACAGAGCACAAGTGAAACAAACCCCAGCCTGAGCTATACACCACAGACTCCTTTCCTTCTTCTTCCTAAAACAAAACCCACCTTAGCTGGGCTCAGAGTTGTATATATGGGGCCTTGGCTCCACCCCTGACTCTAATAAGCACACCCAAGGGAGGGGCTCATGCTATAAATGGCCTGCCCTCCATTTTGAATCTAGACAGAGTCTTTACTGCAGAGTGATGGGGAGGAGGTAGGGGTTTATGATGTGTTGGGGGAGAAAAGGAAGAAGAGAGAGAGAGGGTAAGATTAGTTTGCCCCTAGATGAAGAGAAATGTGGGAGAATTCAGAAGGCTGCTCTTGTGTGGTCTCCAGAGCAGTGGTTTCCATTGTGTTTCTTAGGTGCCTGGTGCATTCAGGGCAGGACTAGAAAAATGTGTGAGAAAATAAAAATAGATAATAATTAGGGAAACCCAAGATGGTAGTGTGTCACTGAGGGCCTGTGTGGTTCATCAGAAATGCTGGTAGCCACTGCCGAGGACTAAATTGCCCTTCTGTGGTTCTTGTAGTTAGAGCTTCCCCTCAAACACTGAGATACAACTACCGCTGCATCTGTCCTGGGACCCAGCACAAGAGAGGGAGGCTCTGTTGGGCATCCGACTTGCTGGGATGAAGGACCAGGAGGAGACATTTCTGCTTTGCCTTGTGGTGTGAGGGGGAAGCAAACAGAACCGGCTGGTTCACTGACAGCAATGGGGTACACCGGGTCTGTTCTCAGACAATCTAAGGGGAACTCAGCAGGGTGCCACATGCAGAGGAAGGGTGGTCTGGTGGTCAGATGAGATGATGTCCCTATGTCCCTACAGGATGTGATTTTTTCCCTCTGTTCTCCCTCACATATGCAGAAGCACCCCTTCCTGTTTCTCCACCCCTCCATTGAATCAGGTTTCAAAGAGGAACAAACACAGCTAGCTGGGATCAACTCTTTTCTACAACTCTGCCTTTGCCACATGATGGGCTTTCCAAGCATTCGGGAAGCAAGGAAGAAAAGAGACCAGTGAATTGCTCTGCCCTCCAAAGTACAGCTGCGGCAGGTGAGATTATCCATGTGATAGCCAGGGGCAAATGGCCCAACCAGGAACTCTGGAAATTGTATTCTCCACTGATCCACCAGAGCCAGAGGACAAGGCATGACTCTTTCCACAGGCTTTACAGCTGGCTGGCTAGCTGCTATGGGGAAGTGTAGCCTATTGTTCTGTTCATGTGGTGTATCCCCTGTGCCCAGTCCATGGAGGCTAGGAGTCTGGGTCTCCTGCCTGGCCAAGAAGGGGGCTGACCCAAAAAGACGTGCTCTGTTTTCCATGCACAGAGCAAACTGGGCATTATCCTCACAGAGGGGGTGACTTTATTTCATCAGGGAAGAACAAACAGAGCAAGCAGAAAATGTTTCACTTTGTAAAACCTCCCATTGTCTCAGAGCCCCAAATCCAAACTCAAACCTCTTCTGGCACCCCGATGACTTGCAGTCACAATGCTATGCCAACTGACCCTCCTTAGAGCTCATATCTGCTCCGAGCCCTGGTGCACAGCTGCCTGGATCGTTCACTAAGAGAGCCTGGCAGAGAAATGCAGAGTGGGCCAAGGGAAAACTCAGCTCTGAGCTGCATTGCGTGTGCATGGCCCACAAAGCTGCTGTTTACTGAACTGGAAACTGAACTGTTTTGCTGTGTGTCATAGTCCTTACACTGCTGGTGATTTTATTTCAAATAGGTCCCACAGGGACCCAGTAGCAGAACCAGTCACTGGTTACATGGGACCTGTGCTGCCCTGCTCCCAGTGCGACAATGCAGGGCCCCCGCAGCTGCCCCCCACTGCTGCTCTTCAGTTGCCTGCTTCCCACTGCCTTTGGCAGCAAGCTGAAGGCAGCAGGGCAGGGTGGAGCGTGAAGCCCAGGGGTGGATCGGGGAAGCAGAGTCCAACCTCTGAGCCAACCCATCCTACCCCCCGGGGATCGAGCAGCCAGCCCAGGGGAGGGGCGGGTGCATGGGGCTGGACCTCTCTGGGCTGGCCCGCCCAGCTCCCAGCACAGGGGATTGGTGGGTCCAAGGGCCCTGCACAGGCCGATTGGTCCCTGAGCCCTGACCCCTGAAGGGGCTGCCCTGCTGGACACTACAGTTCAAACAAGTGATGGACACATAAACACCACCCTATACTGGAAATCTACCAACTACTATAGTTACCGACATCCCTTGAGCTTTCATCCAAAACACACAACACAATTCATTGTCAGCAGCCAAGCCCTAACGTACAACCGCATTTGCTTCAATCCCTCAGACAGAGATGGACACTTGCAGGATCTCTATCAAGCCATCTTAAAACTACAATACTCTCCTGGGGAAGTGAAGAAACAGATTGACAGAGCCAGATGGGTACCCTGAACTCAACTTCTAAAGGACAAATCCAAGAAAGAAAACAACAGAAGGTCAACGATCACCACCTAGAGCCCCCAACTCAAACCTCTACAACATATTGTCAGGGATCTACAGCCTATCCTACAAAATGATCTCTTGCTCTCCCAAACCTTGGGAGACAGACCACTCCTTGCTTACAGACAGCCGCTCAACCTTAAATGGATACTCACCAGCAACTACAGACCTTACAACAGAAACAAACAAAGAGTCCTGTGGAACTTTGAAAGACTAAATTTATTTATAACATGAGCTTTCGTGGGAGAAAATCCCACTTCGTTAGACGCTTTGAAGATGGGAAAGAATGGGAGGAAATTAAATGCAGGGAAGTGTATGACATAGGATCAGGTCAGGCTGTAACAGCAAATCAAAATAGGTGTTAGGATTCAAACACTGGGGAACAACATATAGAGGAAGGTGAGGTCAAAACACCTGTTGTAATGAGAGAAAAATCCATAGTTCCTGTTTAACCCTGAGGCAATGGAGTCGAATTTACATATAAATTCCATTTCTGCAGTTTCTCTTTGAAGCTGTGGTTTGTTGTTCATTTGTTTGAGCGCCGCTATTAACAAGTCGTCAATGGAGTGAACAGGGAGATTGAAGTGCTCCCCTACTGGTTTTTGAGTGTTGCGATTTCTGATGTCAGACTTGTGTCCATTTATTCTTTGCACAGAGACTGTCCTGTTTGTCTAGTTAGTATATAAGGCAGGCTGGGGGGTGGGGCATTTCTGGCACATGAAGACATAAATCACATCGGTGGATGAGCAGGTGAATGAGCGCTTGATGGAGTAACTGGTTTGATTAGGTTCTGTGATGGTGTCTTTTGTGCAGATATGTGGGCAAAGTTGGCAACGTGGTCTGTTGCAGGGATATGTGCCTGTTTTAATGTTTCTGTTGTTTGGTTGGTAGTTGCCGGTGAGTATCTTTTTAAGGTTGGGGGTCTGTCTATAAGCAAGGAGAGGTCTGTTGCCCAAGGCTTGGGAGAGTGAGGGATCATCGTGTAGAATAAGTTGTAGATCCTTGATGATGTGCTGTAGAGGTCTGACTTGGGGGTCATAGGTGATGACCAGTGGTGTTCTGTTGTTTTCTTTCCTGGGCTTCTCCTGTAGTAGTTAACTTCTAGGTACATGTCTGGCTCTGTCAATCTGTTTCTTCACTTCTGCGGGTGGGTATTGAAGTTTAAGGAATGCTTGATAGAGATCCTAAAGGTGTCTGTCCCTGTCCGATGGATCGGAGTAAATGAGGTTATATCTTAGGGCTTGACTTTAGACAATGGATTGTGTGGTATGTTTGGGATGAAAGCTCGAGGGATATAGGTAATTATAGTGATCAGTAGGCTTTTGGTATAGGGTGGTTTTTATGTGTCCAGAAAGTGGATCTCCTGTGTCATGTGTTTCAGGCTAAGTCTTACTGTGGAGTGGAAATTGTTGAAATCTCTGTTGAAATCTTCAAGGGCATCTTTATCGTGGGTCCAGATGATGAATATGTCATCAATGTATCATAAGTAGAGAAGAGGTTCTTTGGGATGAGACGTGAGGAGGCGTTGTTCTAAGTTGGCCATAAAAAATATTGGCCTATTGTGGGGCCATGTGGGTACCCAAAGCAGTGCCTCTGACTTGAAGGTATAAACTATCTTCCAATCTGAAATGGTTGTGGATGAGTACAAAGTCACAAAGTTGAGCCACAAGGTTTATTGTGGCATCATCTGGAATGGTTCTTCTAATGGCTTGTGATCCGTCTTTGTGTGGAATGTTGGTGTGAAGAGACTCTGTCCATAGTGGACAGGATGGTGCTCATGCGATAAATAAATGTGTTAGTTTTTAAAAGTGCCAGAGGACTCCTCGTTTGTTTGCTGAACTAAACTAACACAGCTACCCCTTAGGAACTTTACAACAGAAATAGTAAGGCAGGCACCTATTCCTGCAACAAATGCCACTGCCAATTCTGCTCACATATCAACATTAATGACACCATCATAAGACCTAATCAAATCAGCTACTCTATCAGGTGATCATTCACCTACTTATCCACCAATGTGATATATGTCATCATGTGCCAACAATGTCCCTCTGCCTTATACATCAGAGAAACTGGACTGTCTCTGAGCAAAAAAAAATAAATGGACACAAATCTGACATCAGAAATGGCAACATTCAAAAAACAATAGAAAGCACTTTAATCTTCCTGGCCATTCCGTAATGGACTTATCTGTAAGTATCATCAAACACATTTACTCTAGATCAAGCTTGAAAGAGAAACTTCAGAGTTAAAATTCATATTCAATTTAAACACCATCCGCCTTGGTCTCAAGAAACTTGGCTTGTCTCAAGAAGCTTGGCTTGTTTAGCCTAACCAAAAGAAGGCTGAGGGGGGATATGATTGCTCTCTATAAATACATCAGAGGGATTAATATCTGGGAGGGAGAAGAACTATTTGAGTACAGCACCAGTGTGGACACCAGAACAAATGGTTATAAACTGTCCATCAAGAAATTTAGGCTTGAAATTAGACACAGGTTTCTAACCATTAGAGGAGTAAAGTTCTGGAATAGCCTTCCAAGGGGAGTTGTGGGGCAAAAACCATAACTGCTTTCAAAACTGAGCTTGATAAATTTATGGAGGGGATGCTATGATCAGATAGCCTGTTTTGGAAATTGACTGATATTTGGCTACGGGAGGGGGATATAAAAGTGGCCTAAAAAGGGAGGGTACATCGGGTGGGATCGGAGTTATTACAGAGAATTGTTTCTTGGGTAACTGGCTGTTGAGACTTGCTCATGTGCTCAGGCTTTAACTGATCGCCATATTTGGGGTTGGGAAGGAATTTTCCCCCAGGGCTGATTGACCTGAGGTCCGGGGGGTTTTCTCCTTCCTATGTAGCACAGGGCATGGCTCACCTACCGGTGAATTCTCTGTATCATAAAGTCCTTAAATCATGATTTAAGGAGGTAAATAACTCAGTCATAGGTTGGTGGCCCATTGCTGGAGTGGATGGGTGAGGTTTTGAGGCCTGCATTTTCCAGGAGGTCAGACTAGATGATTGTACTGGTCCCTTCTGACCTTAGGGTCTATGAGTCAATAAGGACTTGATCAGGCTTTCCGTCTACAAATATTAGTCTTAAGTGCCACAGGACTCCTTCGTTTTTTTTCATTACTAACACTGGGTGCGTCTACACTTGTAAATTAAGTCAAATTAAACTTGCTTAAGTCGACTTAATTTACTCTGTGTCTACACTACACTTTCCTTAAGTCGACTTAAGCAGCTGCTTAAGTCGACTTTATAAAACCTCCTTTTCAGTCGACTTCTGGCTTAAGTTGACTTTCTAAAGTTCCTTGCCCCTATGCCCTGCCAGGGTCCCTGTCCCCCTTTGCCCTATTGTACCCAGGTACAATGGGGCAAAGGCTGAGCCCTCTGGCACTTGGCAAGGGGTGCCACCCCTGCCACCATGGACCTGTCCCAGATCCACTTAGCCCCTAGAAGTCGACCTAGGCATCCAGTGTGGACACTCTAGGTCGACTTTGCAGGGTCCCCCCAAAGTCAACTTAAAATTTAAGTGTAGACATGCTAAGTCGACCTAAATTAACAAGTGTAAACATAGCCAGTGATTCTCAACTCTTTCAGCCTCACCACTTTTTGATATGTTGTGTTTGAATCTATACAACTTCCTTGGTTTGTTGAAGTAATCTGACCTGATGAAGTGAAATTTAATCCACAAGATTTATCTTCCCCTTCTATATCGTAAATCTCTTTTCAGTGTAGTTTTCTCCATTCTGGAATCTGACAAAGTGGGACATCACCCATGAAAGCTCATGCAAAAATTAAATTTGTTGGTCTTAAAAAGTGCTGCAGGACTCCTTGTTTGTTTTGCTGAATTAAAGTAACATGGCTATGTCTTTGGAATTTAGTTTAGAATGTGTTATCTTTTATTTAATGTGGGTATCTCTTTGACTGATTAATTATCTGATTTTACGTGGAATTTACATATACTAAATTAGTATATTAAACAATAAGATTATATTTCTATTCTCTAAAGCATTAAAATGTTGGAGGAATAGGTGTGAAGACCCCACTGAGAGCAAAAGCTAATGCATATATCAATTTCTTTGTTGAATTGACGGACTAGTTTAAAAGAGTTTGAAGATCCAGTAGGCGTGCACTGAACCTTGCCTGGGAACCTCAGCTTTTAATTTTCTTTGAAAAGTTTTTCTTTTTAAAATGTAAGTTGCATAAAATTCAGAAAACATGAAGCAGAGGCATCCCAATGACTTAGAAGCCAGGGGGAAATTAAAAAGAACCCAAAGTTAATGTATATTTCAACGCTGGTTATTTTAAATCTATCTCAAGTGTTTTGGCTACTGGGACAGGCCCTGGGAGCACATCTCTGATGAAACTCTGCTCTCAGGGTGCTGAAAAAGGTCCTAGAGCAATACTGGAGAGACAGAGTGTGTGTATTGGAGAGTCCAGCTCTAAGGGGATCATAGAGATGTCTGTGTAGCTTTGCGGACCCCTGGGTGCTGAGCACCCCTCCCCGACTCTTTATTCCCCAGACAGAAGGGAAGGGACCTGGAATAATCTGAGGGAAACTTTTCAGATAGATAGCTGTGTGCAATTGTTCTCTTCCAGCCAGAAACCTAGGTTTGCCAAAAAAAACAAAAAAAAGAAAGGGGCCTCCCAGTGGAGAAATATGACACTACCTAGCTATCCTTAGTCTATTTTAATGTATCACAACAAGATTACAGCTGTAAGAGCATCATTGGTACCATTCGGCCGCTCTCAAGGGAGCTCTGTGACCCCTCTGAGCTGTACACACAGTGCTGAGTGCTTGGATCTGAGGAATAGAGTGTACCCTGCAGTCCAGTTCGGTGGCATCACCGTACATCCACTGAGATTGGCCTTCCGCAGATTGCCATTGGCAGTGAGGGGATTAAAGCTGGTGCAGATGAACCAATCATATGAGGGTCCCAGGTGGCCAAAGATCCATCAGGATATGGAGAAACATGCTTCATAAAGGCTGCTCTCTAAGTCAGCAATGCTGATGCCCGTGCAAGCTCTCCACAGACTCCTTGTCCGTTTGGGTGCAGACCTCTGTGTTCACCTGCTCCCCTTCTCGCAGGCACCAGGTATGCTGGTAGTTTTCTCTGTCTTAAAATGTTTCAAACACAAAGGGAAGGGTAAAGGCTGCAAGCTGCTGACAGGGGCAGATGTTCTGTGTAACGGCATCTGACTCTGCTCATCTGTGGGGGTGATTCAGTGACAGGGGCTGAAGAGCACGCAGCCCTAGGTAGCTGGGGATCCCTCCACTTTGTGTGGCTGTGCGCCATGTGCGATCCTTCCAGATACACAGAAACCCCAGATTCAGAGGCGGCTCACAATGTGAAAGCCCTTGTTTCTTGAGTCAGGATTTCTCAGTGGGTCCCAGTCCTAGAGGGACAGGATGCTGTGGGCCCTAGAAGAGACAATGGACTATCAGATGGCACTTGCCAAATCACCTCAGGTATGTTTGTTCCTGGAAATTTAATCAGCAAATCCATGTTCAAAGCTTTTATTCCCTGGCTCGATTGTGAACGCAGGAAGTCAGAGCTGTGCTGCTTGAGGTTGCAGCCCACAGAAGATACATGGAATAGTTGTCTTTCCTGACGGGATGAGGGTTCCACCAGTTCTGCCCTGTAAAATCCCCTTACCG
>ML688330.1:25477-44436 GCA_007922175.1 Pelusios castaneus | reverse complement strand
GGACCAGCTCCTGCGCTCCACTCAGGATTAAATCTAGAGTTGCCTCTGCCCTTGTGGGTTCCCATACCAGCTGCTCCATGAAGCTGTCATTCAAAGTATCGAGAAATTTTATCTCTGCAATATGTCCTGAAGTGAAATGTTCCCAGTCAATATGGGGATAATTGAAATCCCCCACTATTATTGGGTTTTTAAATTTGATAACCTCCCTAATTTCCCTTAGCATTTCATCATCACTCTTACTATCCTGGTCAGGTGGCCGATAGTAGATCCCTAATGTTATATTGTCATTGAAGCATGAGATTTCTATCTAGGAATTTGGAGCTGACGGTGGCTCGGCCCGACCTGCCCCCCGTCCCTGACAGAGACTGTCCCCCCAGCACTGACCAGCCCCAGGCCTCTTCCTGGGGCGTGTAAAGGTAGCCACAGAAGTTGCCGCTGCTGGGCTGGGGGGCAAGGGTGGGTGGATTGGGTGGGGGCAACGTGATGAGAAATTTCCAGAGGGGGAGCCGTGTTAGTTTGTGTACAGCAAAAACAACGAGAGTCCTGTGGCAACTTATAGACCAACAGATTTTCTCCGGCATAAGCTTTCGTGGGCTATAACCCACTGCGTCAGATGCATGCAGAGGGTGGGGAGGGGTCTGCAGCAATGGGAAGAGCCCAGCTGACATGAGGAAGACTCTGGGAGGATTAATGGGGGGAAGGGGGAGGCACCAAGGACGAAGACCCCTGGCAGAAATGCAGGGGAGCCCTGTGAGTTTGGTGGGGCCAGTGAGCAAGGCCGACATTTCCTGTCCTGGGGAGTCCATGGGGGGAGGGGAAATGGCCACAGGGGGTACATGGGGGCAGGGTGAGAGCCCCGGGGCCCTGCTGTATGGGCCACTCTGTGTTGCAGCCCCAGCATGTGGGGGGAGCTGGTCCCAGCGCAATGGGGGGAGGGTGGGGAGAGCCGGGGAAGGGGATTCAGTAGCTGGGATGGGGGAAGGGCAGTGAGAGCCCAGCCCAGGGCGAATGGGACCCGCTCATGGGAGAGAGACTGGGCAGCTTTTCCCCCTCCCCAGGCATTTGCCCATCCTCCTGCAGTGCCACAAAGGGCTCCTGGCCCAGGCGACACTGGAGGAAATATGGACAGACAGCTTGTGTCTGCTGCTGCCCGGTCACTAGATGGACCCTCTTCCTTTCCCCGTCCCCTGGCTCAGGGGGAGCAGATGGTGACGGACAGGATCAGTGACTCCTGTCCGAATTTCTACATCTCTGAAATCTCAGTGTAAAATCCGGAGAGGAGAAAAGAGCTGGTTCTAATTTAGAAAATGTTAGTGCTGTAACCAGGTGTCTGTATGTTACAGCCTGACCTGATCCTATGTCATACACTCCCCTGCATTTAATTTCCTCCCATTCTGTAAATTTCCCATCTTCAAAGTGTCCAATGAAGTGGGATTTTCTCCCAGGAAAGCTCATGTGATTAATGAATCTGTTAGCTTTAAAAGTGCCACCGGTCTCAGTTGTTTTTATGCTTCTTAACAGATTTGTATAACTGGGATTAACATTTATTTCTTGTCTTCATTCGCATGTACATTAAAATATAACGTCTCTAGACAGCTTCGTTGGTATTTCAACAGGGTCATTTCCAGAAACGCCAAATATTTATCCTAACAAACCCATCCCAGACCTGTCAGACCGGGCTGTGAATTCCACATGCATCGTACTGCCCCCGTGTTATAAACACCCCAGCTGGATGTGTTGTGCAGCTGCTCTCTCCTGTCCCGCTCCGTATCAGCTTGACTGGTTCTCGCAAGAGATGCATCTGCCTTCTGCAGGCCTCGCCCTGCGCCATTGCAAAGTAATTAGTTGAACAAATGATGCCTGAGAACTAATTGTGCAAATAACTCAGACAAGGTTATAAAATACCATCCCTTGAACTGCTGTTGCAGTACTTCATGTCATTTTTTTCCTTCTAGCTCAGTAGTTTTCAAACTTTTTTTCTCAAGACCCAGTTGAAAAAAATCATTTTCGCCCATGACCTAACAGCATCTTTGAGCAATGCAGGCCAGTCTTTTGGGGGCGGCAGCAGGGGGTGCCCCGACCCTCTATGTGACCTAGTACGGGGCCCAACCCTAAATCTGAAAACCACTGCACCAGCTGCTGTGATGGGGCCCCTGCGCCTAAGGGTTATCAGAGCTCTGCTGGGCAGAAGGCGGCAATTAGAGATGGACTGAGAGACTCCGTGTTGTGTTAAGATGAAATAATGATCAATAGACATAACAGGCTTCAGAGTTTCCTTAATGGGCTTTATTCAGCATGTCTGGCAAGGACTGCCAGCCAACACACAGGTTTACCTGAGCCTGTAACAACCCTCCCATTTATCACTATGGAAACCCCCAATGGCCCCAGTCACCTGAGACACCAGATATTCCTCCCACTCAAATCAAAATGCGCCCCCCCAAATGCCCCTACCTCCAAAAAAGAAAGAATGAACATTAAACTGGGAGATGAGGGTAGACTGCCCCATCTCCCAGCGAACCGCGAAGGATTATTCTGCCCCATGTTGAAGGCGTCGCCCGTAGCTAAACATCCAGCTGAGTAGGCGGCCTTCTCACTCTAGGTAGATTGCGGCGAATTTCTGGTGGACCCACACTGGAAGGTGGTATTAGTTTCACTGAGAGAACATGGCCCATGATGGTGTCAGTGACCGAAATGTGGAGTCGTTGCAGCGAGGGGTTCCAAAGATAGAAGCCCTGGAGGGTGCGGAGGGAGAACCATTTAAAGAAAAAGATTCTACATGGACTTTTTTGCATGAAATCAAACTACAGAAGGGAGGTGGGTCAAAATTGTGTCAATCTGTCAAATCTCACCCACGATGGCGCCTGGCACCCATGCAAACTTTGGGAAGCGGCCTAAATTGTGAATGGTAATTAAGGAAATGCAGTGGTTAAAGAATAATTTGAGGGGCCCCGGAAACTTCCTAAACTCCGGGCCGCCTTCTCGTATTGTCTGGGCCCCCTTCATGCATGTGTGGGCCCCAGGCAGGTAGACATTTGCAATCACTTCTCAGTACCACACACATTGGTCATCGCTCCAAAGAAATATTGATAATTTTATATGGTGTTTATGTCTATAGCAATTACTGTCACAAACTAGCAAATACTGCATCACACAATAAGTATTGTGATTAACAACGGTGGGGTGTAGGACCTGCCAGCAGCCAGGGCGCAGTGGAACATGTGTTCCACCGGATTTTTCTATTTTTAGGAGCCCCAGAACTCTGGCCCCTCAAATTTGTGGGCCCCCGAACTGCGTTCCGGTGCATTCCTCCTTACTTTAACCCCTGAGGAAATGTATATTCTTTATGATGTGAATGTGCCAGTCCAGAAAAACAACTACAGGGTGTCCATTCCCATCACTGTATATCCTTTATACCTGAACCCTCGAAAGTGCTCTAAAACCTCAAGGGTCACTCAGATTGCTTTGATATGTGACATGCCTCATGGGAGTTTCATCAGTGATCCCAATTTGGGGGGCGTTTGATCAAGAGTTCCTGAACTAAAGGCCCCTGAAAGACAGTTTATTCCTTCTGCCGTCTATTGTTCAGCTGAGAAGTGTGTGTGTGTCAGTGAGTCTTGTGAGCTGCGTCTAGTAAAAAGGATGCTCTGGCCCTGCTGAGCCCCTGTGATTGCTTCAGGCTACAGTGTAAAGTACAAGAAAAACATTCTCTGGGTTCTGAGCCAACAGGCTGTGTTTTTTCGTTTTTTTTAAATAAACCACGTGATGAATTTCCCTCCCACCAATGTATCTCTGTCCAAAACAGAGCAGGGGTGTGGGAAGGAAATCTGCATCATCACCACATGGACAAATGCCCTAAGCCAGAGACCTTCTTGCAAACTTCCCTCTGCCCTCCAGCCCTTATCTCTCCTCTCCATCCCCCTCCTACTTCCTCTCCCAAAGCACTCCCACCTCTGCCCCCTCCCCTCACCAACTCCGGCTACTGCCCCCTCCCCTACCAGCCACTTCCCTTCCCCCCCAGGAGCCCTCACTGCTGCCCCTCCCCTCCCACTAGCTCAGTGTGGGGAAAATTTTGTGGTGCTTTTTGCTGGTGCTGCTTTATTTTCTCAGCGGGAGAAAGTTGTTTCCCATGCCCTGTGCAGGGCAATTATTGGTAACATGGTAACAGGAGGAGCAGACTGCAGGGTGGTATTGACGCCCCTTCCCTGGCACACATCACATTGGCCCTGCCAGAGTCCCGGGCCCATATCCCCAGCCCTGTGTGTGGGGTGTTTCTTTAAAAGAACCCAGGAGTCCTGGGGCACTTTTAAAGACTAACATATTTATTTGTCGCATGAGCTTTGGTGGGAGAAAATCCCACTTTGTCAGACGGGGACGTTCCAGATTGGGAAGTTGCTGCCAGCCAGTGATGTACAAACCGTTACTTCGTTTCCGTTAGTTTTGTACTTTCGTTTTCTCTCCTGAGGGGAGTGGAAGCAGCAGGCAGGCAGGGCGTGGGCCCAGATAACCGAGTTACGCAGTTAAAAAGTGCAGAGAGTCTGGTCTCAGACCCTGTGGCTTCGTGACTGCCTGGACGGACGGGGTACGGCAGCCTCAGTAAGTGAAATGGGGACAGACGGTGCCAATTCTGCGTGGGAAATGGGGCGGGGGGGTTAGAGACACGGAGGGTTCCCAGGACAGACAGACCCGGCTTCAAACAAAACTTCTTTTCAGGACCCGGCAGGCGGGGCACTGGCGTATCATGGGTCTCCTGCGCCCAGGGGTCAATTACTTACATTTGCAGACCCGCATTGATGGCAGTGCCCCATGAGAAGTGTCTATGGGCCATTTCCCACTCTCCCCCATGCCGCCCCATTGGCGGCAGCACCCCATGGGGCAGCGGGAGGGGTGTGTGTGTGCAGGCCCTTTCCTGGTCTCCCTCGCCCCCCATCAAAGGCAGGGGTAGGAACGGTAGCACCATGTAAGGATGGGGGGTTGTGGGCCTGTTTCCTGCTGTCCCCTCCTTGTCGTTGAGGGGGGGTCCAGTGTCTGTGGGCTGTTTCCTGTTCTCACCCACTCTGTCTCCGCTGTGGGAGCAGCCTGTGCAGTTGGATGTGGGGGTGTTACAGGCAGATGCCCTCGGGGCTGCTTGGCAGGAAAGTGGGGGCACAATAGGCTCTGGTCCCCGTGGCTCCATCGTTGCACCTAGCATGGGGGGTGGAGGGGCCTGGAGGAAGCCTGCTCCCCCCCATCCCCTATGGGGCTCCTGCAGCGCTGAGCTGGAATCGACTCAGCCTCCAGGCTCTGGGCACCTTCAACCATGTGGGGCAGTTCCTCAGGAAATGGTGCGGCCGCCTCCACCCACGGCCGGAGCCCATGAAATGGCTTCCACCGCCCTCGCCCTCGGTTCGCACTGAGGGTGGGGAGATCTGGGCTCTGGATCCCAGCTACCCTGTTGGTCTCAGGTGTCCCCATGGGCCTTGCCTGGCGATGGGCATGGGGGGCCCTGAGTGTCGCGAGCTGAAGCAGCGCAGGATCAGAGAGCCTGTGACTGCCTTGAGCATCCCCCATCTCAGCTCTGCCACCATACTGAGACACGTGGTGCAGAGCAGGAGAGAAGAAGGGGAATTTAAATCCTTCCTCTCGGGTAGGGGAGGGGGCAGCCACTGGTGACTACATTGGCCCCAGGTCAGGTTTGGGGAGTAGCACCTGGCCCCAGCCTAGAACCAGGCGCCGGAGGTGGCATCTGGCCTGGGACCTGCAGCCGGAGCCGGATTCGGGGCCAATGGTGGCATGAGCCTGGTGGTGGGGAACCAGGGCTGCTGCTGGTGGTGCAGGAGCCAGTGTAGTGTCGAAAACTGTGTGCAGGCAGATCTTGTTCCTAAATCTCCCTGCACACGGTTTTCAGCAGCACAGCAACCGAGAGCTGGGACCTGGGGTCAGTGGTGACCCTGGCAGGCAGGGACCCGGCGCTGGGATCACCTGGGGCCGGCAGAAGCAGAAATCGGTGGGGCTGGCAGGCTGGATTGGGGCCAGGGGGTGGGGCCATCACGTCAGGGGGCAGGACTGGCACAGTCAGGAGAGGGGCCTTAGCCTGGGCCCCAAACTTTTTTCAGAGCAGCGGCGCCCCCAGGTCCCTACACACAGCCCTTGTCCTGCAGATGGTCTGTTGCTACCAAGGGCCTCACTGACGGGATCCTCAGGGAGAAACTGGCCCCTCCTGAGTCTGAAGAGAAACCTCTGTTCGTTTGAACACAAAGACTGAGACGCTGGCACAGTGCTGGTCTCCTTCCCGTTCTTCCATTCATCTGCTCTCTAGTGATGTTAGATAAATGTTACTAATTTATCTAGTAACAACAGCCCGGCCTTGCAGACCACTAAGGCATCTTATTATAAACACGTTTCATGTGTATCTCACTCAGAAGGAACGTCTGGAGCCAGTGCATGTCTGGTACCGGACCATGACATTGACTGAGAATGAATTAAGAGCACAAGAAAACAGCACCACAGATTTCACACAGACGGAACAAAGCCCCAAAGATTGGTAAGTTCCAAAGGGGTAGCCGGGTTAGTCTGTCAGCCAAAAAACCAAAGAGTCCTGTGGCACTTTTAAGGATGAACAAATTTATTTATCTCATGAGCTTTTGTGGGAGAAAATCCCACTTCGTCCGACATTAGGATCTCATCAACATGCCACTTCTTACTGCCCCAGAGAACTTCTGATTTGACCAACTTTCTCATTAGACATACTGGAAGCAGTATTCTGCATGATTTCTCATTGCAAACAAGTTCCACAAGGAAACTGGAGATATAAAAGTATCTTCTTTAATGTATGCTCTAAGGAAGCAGACAAAACATATCGTTACATCCTTTCACGTTACTGAAGATGGTCAGAAAGATGACTATGAAAGGGTTCTGGCTATGTTTGATGCATACTTTCTACCTCAGGGAAATGTTAATGAAGGAGGATGCTTTCATTACAGAATTCAAGAACAAGGGGGAAATATTGAATCCTTTATAACAGAGCTGTGTGCATTGGGAAAACAGTGTGATTTTGAAATGTAAAACATGAAAATAACACAGATGGGCTAGTTATTGGATTTCATAGATAAAAATGTTTCACGGCAGCTACAGTTGAAGACAGACTTAACCCTAGCCACAGCTTTATACAGATAGCAAAACAGTCTGAACTAATCAAATAGCTCTGGGACTCCCAACTTCAACCTAATTTGGGCTTCACCTCCTGATCTGGACCCTGAAACTTGAGTCAGATTCTGATCCTTGGTATCAACCCTGGCCTGGAACCTGACTACAAACTTCTCTGTTACTCATGTTACTCCCAGCCTCAGATTTGCCCCTGCTCTGACCATTGGTCCTGGCTGTTCTTATCAGGATCCTGACAGATCCCCAAAGAGACCAGTTATAAAGAAAAACTGCATGATTCTCATTCATGCAGCTCCTAAAATATTTAATGAAGCAGTTGGGAGAGAAAAATGGGATGACTTCCTCCAATGTTGGGAGGGTACAAAGAGAAAGGAGCTACCCGAGATGGGGGCTCCATTGTGCCGGTATTGGATACCACAATTGGGGGAGATCATCTCTTCCCTGGAGTTATAAACACCATCTAAACAGATCAAACATCCCCACAGGTGCCAGCCATGCTGTGAGCATGGTGTGGAATGGCTCCCGGCCGCTGTGGGGTTTCAGTCACAGTGAGAGCGAATCCTGCTCTGAGCCAGGGCAGATGAGGTCTGTGGGGGAAATCCCTCCCTTCTGGTGTGTTAGGCAGCAGTGATGCTGTTATTTTCTCCTCCTGCCCCATGTCCCTGTCCCTGCATCCCACTCACTCGCCCTCTGGTTTATTTTTTCTCCTGCTCCCCAGGCCAGGCTACGATGATGGAGAAGGTTCCCTCATTCTTCCCCGGCTCCACAGTGAGCTCTGTCCTGCCCGGCTACGTCTTTCTCTGTCTCACTCTGCAGGCTCACAGGCTGGTGTCAGGTAGGATCTCCGGCCTCTCGCTGGGTTTGCTGCCCGTTGCTATGACTGGTCACTCTGCTCTCTCACGGCTTGTCTGATAAACCACGGCTGCTCCACCCGCCCAATGTGGCTTCGCTCTACACAGCAATATGGAGAAACCACGGGGCACAGTTGGGTCCCTAGGAACCAGGGCTACTAGCTACATGTGACCTTGTCAGGCTGAGACATTACATCCATCCTACAGCTCTGGCTGGTTCCTGGCAGTTTTAAAAACAGAACCCAGCGAGCGCCACGGCAGGGCTCAAACTATGTAAAGGACATTTCCCAGTTTCTCCAGACCCTGCACTGCCAGACCATGTACCACCCCACTGGACCCAGGGCTTTAAGGTTTTGTGGGGCCCTGGCTGGCCACCAGGCAGCCTGGGGGAGGACAATGGGGTCTCTGGCACCTGGGGGCCATATTTACATTAGTGCCTCCCCTGGGCAGCGGCACGGCATGGGAGGGATCTGTGGGCCTGTGTCCCACTCTTCCCCACTTCCCCCCTTCAGTGGCAGCAGAAGCACCCTGCAGGGTTGGGGGAGAATCTGTGGGCCCCTGTCCCGCTCTCCCCCTGCTATGGGGCAGCAGTAGAGGCCATGACAGGATCTCCACAGCTCCCTCCTTGCACTCTGGGCAGGGGCAGAAGGGGTCAGAGGATGCATTCGCTGTCTGCGAGCTGTGACAGCCTGGGCAATGGGGCTCCTGCTCTCCCGCTCTCCCTCCAGCCTCCCCTCCCCACATCCCCTTTCCCTCCTAGTGTCCCCCACTCACAGGGCCGTCCCTGGGGTGGGAACAGCCGGGTGACTGCTGCGGAGCCAGCTGATATGGCCATACCAGGGGCGGTGCGGGAACATGGAGCCCAGCCTCTGCCCCAACCCCTCCCCTACAGCGTTGGGAGGGGCAGGGCCCCCCACAGGCTGATTGATCCTGAGCCCCACCCACCCCTAGGAATTGTGCTGCCCACTCACATCCCTCTCAACCCCACTCCTTCCCTCAGCCCCATAATGCCCCTGCCCCAATTCCCCTGCATCGCTTCATCCCCCTTCCAGATATCCCATGGTCCCTCCTGTCCTGCCCTTTTCATCCTGCATCTCCCCTCCAGCCCCAAACTCCTCTCCTATCTTCCCTCCAGCCATGCCTCCCTGGGAGCAGGGGCCAATCAGCAGGGGCTGGATTTTTGCAGCTCCCCCCCCACACTTAGCTGGGTACCCTGGTCTGCAGCCCCTCAAGCCCCTTTGTTAATCCGGCCTTGGTCCCCCACTCCTGGCCATGTCCTGTGTCTGGGCCCTGCTCCTGCCTAAGCCTGCCGCCCAGGCCACACGACCTGCTGTTCATGGCCTGGACCATCCAGCCACATATCTAGCTCCAGCCCTCACCCCAGCCCCAGTCGCAGCTCTGGCCTCACTCCTGTTTGCCCCTCCTGTGGGGTGCAGACCAGTAGAGGTGCAGGCCCCAAACATTTGTGGAGCTCTGCCTTAGAGAGACGTTTGAAAGACTTTGGACTCTATCAGAGTCCCATGTGCCAGACGAGAATCCTTCGGTATAAACGTGACGTGTTCAGACCTTGATTGGTTATGGTGAATCTCCTCCATCAGGCTGCTGTGGAGCAGCTGTTTGGTTACTGGTAGCCGCTGGCACACACTGTTCAGAGACCTGGCAGAGAAGCAAAACACAGAGGCTGGACTTTGGTCAGGCCTGCTGGGAAATCCACAGTGATCTGCAGGGGGCTGCAATCCTACAACCCCGGTGTGGAGGGAGAGGGACGTGGGTCCCTGGACAGAGAGAAGTGATGGCTGGAGACTGGGGGGTACATTCCTTGAGCAGACCGCGGAGGAGTTGGAGGTGCAATTACCCTAAGTCTGTGACTTCCGTACTCATGTACGTGTCTAGGCCCTGGTCTACTGTCCTGACAGTGAAGTTTGACATAAAGTTGCTTACTTTGACCTTCCCCAGCCTGTATCTCCACAGCCAGAGCATTAAGTTTGAATTAAATGGAGCTGTAATTCGACCTGGTAACACCACCCCTGTAAGTGGTGTATCACTGAGGTCGAAATCTACAATTCAAATTTAGCTCCATGTACCCACAAAATAGCTTTAATTGTGCTTTTCCTGTTTCCCCAATCTGCTGCAACATAGCTTCTCCCCTGCCTGCAGCCCTGGGAACTTTTCACTTAATTCCTCTCTCTGCAGACAGCACAGTGCCTCTCTGTAGTGCCTGCAGCAGAGAAACAGCAAGGAAATTTTTCCTGCCTTTTTTTTTTTTTTTAAGAGAAGGGGGGATGGCGAGTGAGCAGAGGACAACTGCTTCCCCACAAGCCACTATGCCTACTACCCACAGTGCCATGCATTTTGGGAAGTAATGTGAGCAGTGGGGATGTGAAACCCCAAACAAGCGATTTGCTGTGATCACTCACCTTCGCCTTCTGTAACTGAACAGCCTAAAATCGAATTACAATCCCACCCCAGTGTAGACAAGCCCTAGGGCACTACATGGGTACATGGTGCTCATTTCTAACACAGGTTGTGTCTTCTTGAGAGTCTTACCGGTGAATTCATGTCACCCTCAGCCCCTCGCTGATTTGATTTCCATTTGTCATCGCACCTTTCACAGCACAGTTCACAGTGATAGGACCTGACCGTCCAATCCCCACCTCTGTCGGTGGGGAGGCCGTCCTGCCCTGCCACCTCTCCCCCAGGATGAGCGCTGAGAAGATGGAGGTGAGATGGTTCCGATCCCGGTTCTCTACTGTCGTGCACGTGTACCGTGATGGGCAGGATCAGAATGGAGAGCAGATACCGGAATATCGAGGAAGAACTGAGTTCTTGAAAGACAACATTGCCAATGGGAGAGTTTCCCTGAGAATACGCGATATCCGGCCCTCAGACGATGGACAGTACACGTGTTTTTTTCAGTCGGGTGACGTTTATGAAGAAGCTTTATTGGAATTGCAGGTGGCAGGTCGGTAACTTCGTCTGACGTTTGAATGTGTTAAACACGGTAATAAGTGGACTCAGAGAGTTCATGGCGAGATGGACGATTTTTCCTGTTAGAGTGGGTCTGTAGCACTGCTCTGGATAAGGTTCATGCAAGTGTGCTGTTTAACAA
Source organism: Pelusios castaneus (assembly GCA_007922175.1). Classification (NCBI taxonomy): domain Eukaryota; kingdom Metazoa; phylum Chordata; order Testudines; family Pelomedusidae; genus Pelusios; species Pelusios castaneus. The sequence continues at coordinate 33,336 of ML688330.1, read as the reverse complement.
CCTGTTTTTCCAAGGTCTCTGATATCCAGGCACACACTCAAATTGTTCTGAAAACTGTTCTGACTCATTGGAGTCTGGGGTCGATTTAGTGGCCCATTTTGAGGTCATTAGAACAAAGGGATTAATGAAAGGCTCAAACAGTCAGGTGATATTAACGTGTGCTTAATACAACTATTGATGTGCACACCTGGGACAGACCAATGGCTGATCCACCCACACTGATGTCTGGCTCCCACAGGGTAACAGTGGTTGATGATACACAGGGCGCTGTAGCCCAGAGCCTGGTCTAAGAGTGGGGGCACTGAGGAATACCTGAACTCCCGGGGCAGGGAGAGGCTGGAGGTCAGGCCCCTGAAGCTGCTTTCAGAGAGAACAGGAAGAGGACAGAGGTGCTGATAGTTTTATAATCAGTCATGACTTGAGGTTCAGATCAAGGTTTGCTGAACACTCGGTCTGCACTGAAACCCTGTGGCTGCTCCAGGCAATCCACCCCGACTTGTAAAATGTTACCATCCCATCCCCCTGCTGGGACGTTGCCTTCACCTGTGGCTGAAAATTGCTGATATCTGGGAACGTTAGGAAAGGCTGGATTTTTCAAGGTCTGTATCTTGGGAACCATTTGCTCAGATACCAAAGGGGAACTGTGTCAGTCTAGGTCAGCAAAACAAACTAGGAGTCCTGGGGCACTTTTAAAGACAACAAATACTAACAAATGTATTTATCGCAGGAGCTTTTGTGGGAGAAAATTCCACTTCATCGGTCCTCAAAGCATCTGACGAAGTGGGATTTTCTCCCACGAAAGCTCATTTGTTAGTCTTTAAAAGTGCCTCATTTGTTTTGCCGACCTAGACTAACACGGCTCCCCCTCTGGAACTTATCCCGTTTAACTAATTGATCACGCCCATGGACTCACATTCAATTATTAGTTTAACAGGAAATTGTTTTTGTTGATAACATGTAAACTTCTGTCTCGTTATTGGGCTCTGTAGGGTCATCACAAGTTCATTTATTTCTTCTGTAGCTTTGGGCTCTTGTCCGGCCATCTCTGTGGAAGGACATCAGGACGGAGGGATCCGAGTTGCATGTCGATCCTCTAGGTGGTACCCAGAGCCCAAGATGATGTGGAGAGATCTCCAGGGGGAGGTCTTACCGTCAGCGTCTGAAAAAATATCACCAGAGGTGGATGGCCTGTTTCAGACAGAGAGCACCATTGTTATAACAGAGGAGTCCAACCAGAAAGTGACCTGCCATGTCAGGACCCCCCGACTCAACCAGGAGAGAGAGTCAGAGATTTCCATAGCAGGTCAGTGACCGTCCAAGTTGCACAGGGATAGACTGAGATGGTGCAGACATGGGTGGAGAGTATTTAAAATTGAATCGTCTCATTATTGGCCTAAACCTTCGAGGTGCCATGACTGCTGCTTGGAAAGTCTTGAGCAGCCTCAATTCTCTCACACCAGCAGGAGTTGAGGGTATTTAGGACCCTACAGGCTGGAACGCTATTGGCCAGATTTTAAGAGCAGTTCAGTATCCATCCATCATCTCTTCTCGGTGGGGGTGGGAGAGAATTCTCCTTTCCCTGCAGTGCGGTGAGGAGGAGGCTGGAATTGCAACCTGTCAGTTTAAGAATGGGGGTTGTGGTTTGGGGTTTCTAGGTCCTGTTCTCTGGCTAGAAGAGGGGTCTGCAGTGTGTGAGCAGAGTCAGGGTTTGTCTACAGTAACAGTAAGTTCATGGCAAGCTGGGAGGTAAATCTGCCTCATTCTAGCCTGCTGTGCATGGTCTATATGGAGCCTGCTATGTGCGCTAACAAGGCCGTAGTGCGCTTTGCTCTGCCCTGCTTTGGAACAGGAACAGCTCAAAGTGCACCGGGAAATTTTAGTGCACAGCAGCAGGGTGCACACAGCTAGTTAGTACAGAGCAGGGTAGTGTGAGGTAGGTTTACACTCCAGAGGAGCCAATGTAAAGCAAGATGGGGTGAGTTGCGCCAGCTGCCTTAGGGAGCAGCCCGGCCCTCTGCTGTGAGGTTCTTCTGTGTTAAGGTTCTGGGTTCTAAGAAATAAAGTGGGGTTGCCCTGCACTCTTCCAGCAAGAGTATATGGTTTTTTTTTTAACTAATTTCACTGTATGTGCTGTGAGGCAGAGATTTCTCCTTTGTTCTTGGGGTGAGTTGCTGGGTGCTGAGCATTTATGAAAATCTGGCTACAAAAGTTATTTTTCCCAAATAGCAGAAGAGAGCCCTGGATATCATCTGAGCCCTGCTCCTTAGAGTAGAGCTGAAAATAACAGAAATAAAAGTTCAGGCCCAAAATATGCAGAAACAAAATCTTATCTAAGAGCATCTTAATTTTTGAAGGAAAAAAAGGTCTGGGTTTTAGGTTCTATTATCTACTAAGCCATTTGGTTAACACAGAATATTTCATCTCTATAATAAAAATGTTGCGTTTGGAAAAAGCTATTCATCTGCGGTCTCAAAGTGTGGCACTGCTGGATAGTCTATGATACGCCCAGTATTACTTGATAGATATGTTCATAGCATAACCATGGAGAGGATAAAACAAACCATAGACACTCTTCCTGGAAGGGGGTGATGTAACACTGCCTTATTCCTAAGAATCCAGAACTGTAACACACCACAGCCAAATACAGGGAGAGATAAAGCAGGCTGCTCCCTAAGGCAGAAGCTATGTCTACACTGGCAAGTTAGCTTGATTTAAGGAGTCTTAAGTCAACTTAACTTAAACCCTGTCCACACCAGGCTTTCATTGGGTCACCTTAAGAAAATCCTGAAGTCAACCTAACGAAAGCTTAGGTCGACTTAATAAGGTCTGCCAGTTAGGTCGAACTAACCCTCCTTAGGTCAACATAAGCCCAGTGTGGACGCATAAGTCCACTTTCTTAGATCAACCTAAGGGAAGTTAGGTCGAATTTATAAGTCCCGGTTAAGGGAAAGTACTTTGTTAAGTTGACTTAACAAAGTCGACCTAACTTTTTATAGTGTAGACATAGCCAACGGCAGAACTCAGCCCACTTTGCTCTATGCTGGTTCTTTGCAGACTGACTGCAGAGGACCCAGATACACATGCCCTACAGAGCCCCTTAGCCTGCAGGCAGGACCAGGTTTCCTCTCCGGATTTAAAGTGACAGCTTGTCATTTTTACAGCGTATCAATACAGCACACCGATCACTTAGCGAAGGACTCTCTAGTCAGCCATTGCTCCAGGGCCCAGGGAAAGGCAGCTTAGGCTATAGGGGGCCCTATGCAAAGGCCCAATGAGGGGCCCCCATAGTCTCCATGTCAGGGTCCCCCTGTTCCTGCCTATAGCCCCAGCTCCCCCCGTGACCCCAGCTCGGGGACCCTGTGGCCGGCCCCCTCTGCAGCCCCCGTGCCCTCCCATGCCCCAGCTTATCCTTCCGAGGCAAACGTGGCTTTTGGGGTAGATGGGGATGGGGCACCTTACTGCTGGGGGCCCTGGCTTCACCTACCCCAAAAGCCACCTCTGGGAAAGGAAACAGGAGGAATTTTACGAGATCAGGGAGTCGGGGTGTCAGGAAGCTGGTCTTGGCTCAGATCCGAGGACCAGTCTGCCCTGGCTGCAGCCTTGGGATCAATCAGAGCAGCCCAGGGAAGTGGAACCCTGGCTCCTTTGACCTACACCAGGAAGAGTAAAGATATCTGTAGCATAGCAGAGCTCCCCCCCACCCTCTCCCATTAATTAACCCCAGTCAGTCTGTCATTGGCTTAATAATAAAGCACGAAGGAGCCACGTCTCACTCTGTGTTTCCCTGTGAGAGTCTTTTCACTGCCTGTCTCCATTGCCCAGTGTCCTGCCTCCATTCTGCCGTGTTTGGTTCCCACTAGTCAGTGACACTTTCTCTTGCAGAGCTGTTTTTCCCGAGGATCAATCCCTGGATGGTGGCTCTGGGGGTGATCCTGTCTCTCCTGGCTCTTCTCATGGCCCTGGCCGGGTACTGCGTCTGGAGGCAGCAGCACAGAGAGAAAAGTAAAGTAATGAGGGGAGTGGGGTGGGTGAGGACTTCGTGGGAGAGAGAGACACAGAGACGAGAAATTTAAAATCAAAGCCAAAAGCAGAGAGATGGGGATTCAGGGGCTTTGATTCAATGTCCGGAGGAGTTTCAGGCAGGGGGAACTAGGCTGAGGGTGAGGGGGGAGCTGAATAAATCACATCCTCACAATTGAACCAAGAAGCATTAAGTGGTTTCACCCCTTGGGGTCTCCTCAAGGCCTCCAATGGAAGGTGACTCTGAGCTGTCCCGTGGGCTCAGCCCTGATCCAGCTGACACACAACCGTGCAGCTCAGAGCTGGGCTTGGCGCTCCGACACACGGAAGGTGGCTGCTTGCAGGAAAACCAGGAAGCAAAGTAGGAGGAGAGAAGGGACTTCCAGGGCCCAGTTCTGCATTGTCAACCTCCGATTCCCCAGGACAGTGGCTGATTTTAATGAGAGATGCTGCATATTATTGTTAGCAGCTCAGTCATATCTCTGACCTCATCTGAGAGCTCCCAGCCTTTGCCGTCTGGCAGAGATCTTCTCTGTTCTTGGTGGCTGCTGGTGCTTTCATTTATCAGTTTGTTCCAATATCTCCTCCTCAACATCAGTCCCTGATCTTTATTTCCTGAACAGAGCCGCTCCAGGGCAGGTCTCTCCCCAGCACCATCTGTGGTGAAAACTGCTGCAAATAACTCAGTTAGTTTCTTCTCCCCAATTGCTCCTTTTATCCCCTGCTGATCCAGGGACCCACCTGTGACGCTGTCCGGATGTAGGGAACCATTTATGATATTATTTTATATTAATATTTTATAATTGTTATAATCCATAGAAACTATGCCATGTTTGGTGTCAATAGAAATGTAATAATTTGTGGGGAATGATTATATAGTTTATGTGTAGGATTCGTACTCATAATAGAAATTAGGAATATGATTGTTACATTTTAATTGGCAACAGAGTCCTGTGGCACTTTTAAAGACTAACAGATTTATTTATTGCAGTTTCTGCACTGGCTCCTTGTCCGATCACCCTGGGGTCTTTGGGGGATCTTTTTTCGCTACCGGCTATTTAATTGAGCATACCCCCGTTTTAAACCCCCCTCCCACGAACAACGAATCTCCTGAACCATGAGCTACAAACTACGAGAACTGAGTCCTCTCTGCACTCATCTATGCTGCTGCTGCTTCAGTTTCTGTCCTTGCTGCTCTCCTGGGGATTGGTAAGATTCCCCCCTCTCAGATTCTCTCTAAATTTACCTCGGGGTCTGTAACAGAGACCCCCTCCTGCTCCGCGGTTCCTTTCCACCACAACAGCATAAGCCGTGCCGCAGCTGAGCCGTCTGCCTCTGGGGACTTGCCCGGAGCCCCCTGCTCCCAGCCGTTCCAACCAACCTCACACTGTGCTTAGTTCTGTTACTGTGTTACTTTAGCTGTGTTAGGTTTTATTATACTGGTTGCCTTAGTTGTGTTAAGTTTCATTGTAAGTTGTTACTAAGTTTCACCGTTGCAAGTCTGCTGCTGCTAAATTGTTGCTGATTAGTGTGTTAAGTTTAACATTGTACGTTTTACCATTAATTTGCTGTCAGTTTTTTCTCCTTAGTTTTATCTTTGTTAAATTAAGTTTTTATTATTGTGTCCTGTTATAGCTTTGTTAAGATCCTTTCCACGCCTCCCCTAACCCACTCTCTGCTCCATTGCCCCTCTGCCGCCCCTGAACCCGCTCTCTGCTCTGTTGCCCCTCTGCCGCCCCTCTGCCGTTTTTCCCCGGCTCCTCAAACCTGCTCTCTGCTAGCCGCCGCTCTCCGTTGCTGCCCCCCGAAACCCCTGTCTGGTCTTCCCCTCAAACCCCATAACTCCCTGTGTTTTGTCACCCAGATCCACCCTAGACCTCCCCTTTACCCCCATTCCCTTGCTCAGTTTCCCCATGCGCTCCCTCCACGTGTTACCCTGCCCCCACCTTCTAAGGCCTTGTACACACTGCAAAGTTATTGCACGATAAAGCCTTTTATTGCGCGATAAGAAGCAGAGCGTACACACATAACTCACAGTTTTTGCGCGTTAAGACCCCTCTTGTTGCGCAAAATGTAAACCACCGAAACAAGCGTGGTAGCGTCTAACGCGGAATAGCTATTGCGCGACAGTCCGTGTGTGTACGGTTACCGCGCAGTGTGAAACCTCCAGAAATGGCCCACAATTCCATTCCCATCCCTTCTGCACTTCCCTCTGTACTCTGTTGCTGTGACGTCATGTTTCCCGACCTCCCCTTCTGTCCCGCGAATTTCTGAATTCCCCACTCTCCCTTCTGGCTTGCTGTTCAGTGCTGCTGCCTCTGTGTGCTCCTCTAGCAATGGCGGCGCAGCACAGCGCAGCAAACGAGCTCCAGCCTGGACAACAGCCGAGGTGCTAGATCTGATAGGCATCTGGGGAGAGTCCGCTGTGCAGTCACAATTACGTGGCAGCCAGAGGAGTTTCGACATTTTTGGACAAATATCTCAGGCGATGATTGAGAAGGGGTATGAGAGAGACATTCTGCAATGCCGGTCTAAAGTGAAGGAGTTGCGGATCACGTATCACAGAGCCAGAGAGGCAAACCGGCGCTCTGGCTCCGCGCCGGCAACATGCCGCTTTTACAAGGAGTTGGAAGCAATCCTGAGTGGCGATCCCACAACCACCCCAAATTCTACCGTGGACACTTCGGCGACAGTGTCTGAAAAGGATAGGGGAGCAGATGGCGACGATGCAGTCGTCGACGAGGAAGCGGAGGAGGAAGAGGACGTGGACAGTGATAATGGTGTGACCGACCTTGGGAGCCAGGAGTTATTCAGCATGCTGCCAGACACAAGCTCCGTGGATTCCTTCTCCACACCTTCTCCAGATACAGCAGAGGGGAGCTCCGGTAAGTTTCGTTTGCAGTGCTCACTATTCTATCAGCTCAAGCTTAGCGTGTACATGAAGATAAGGCAGTAACTAGTTGTTTTCTGTTTCTTCTTTTCTTTGGGTTAATGATTTGGCGTGGATTTACAGGCATTACATGAACAGCACATCAATGCATGCAGCAATTGCCAAGTAATCGGTTCCTTTCAAGTCACTGAACGTGTAATCCAAATATTTCCAAAGTCTTCTTTTTAAATTTGATGGTAGAGCGAGCATTTGCCCTCCCCCATTTAGGGAGACTCTCCCTCTCAAGCTTGCAAGCACGGCTGCGGGAACCATGGCCACGCACAACCCAGCAGCGTAAGGTCCGGGCTGGAAGTCAGCGACATGCAGGATATGCATTCTTGCCTGCAGAGGCACTCTAAGCAGCGTGATATCAGCTTCCATTGCTGCGCTCTCTGTCAAAGAATCAGCACAAGCAACGCCAAGAGTCCACTGTCCCGTGTGTCTACTCTCTGCGACCCGTCCTTCACTTTGCGAAACTTGTTTCTGCCCCCCGGAATTCCCTGTCCCGTGTAACTTTGGAATGCGTAGGGAGAGCATCTTTACTTCCACCAAACCAGAGTGAGAACAATAGCAGCATTCAAACTGTTTCATTTTTACACAGAAACGACCTTCGCTGGACGGTGGACCGCACCAGCTGACCGTCTGAGACAGATAAGGCGGAGGCCTCGCAGGAGCAAGGAGGATATCTTCCAGGAGCTGATGCATTCCAACGAGGCATCAGCAAGGGAGACTAGGCAATGGCGGCGACAGTGCAGGCAGGAACGGAAAGAGAACAGCGAGAAGAGGGCGAAGCAGAAGGATGCCCTAATAAACATTCTCCAGGAGCAGACCCAGCTGCTGAAGACCATGGTCGGTCTGCTCCAGGCTTGGGGGGGGGGGGGGGGGGGGGGGGGGGGGGGGGGGGGGGGGG
>ML688330.1:5985-16117 GCA_007922175.1 Pelusios castaneus | reverse complement strand
AACCCGGTCCTTTGCTGCTGCCGTCATGGCTCGGCAAACGGGTTACACAAGCAAGGAGTCCTGCGGCGCTTTTAAAGACTAACGGATTTATTTATCGCATGCGCTTTCGTCGGAGAAAATCCCACTTTGTCAGATGCTTTGAATATGGATAATAGGGCTACCCCGCTGGTGGTGTTTTGGGTTACCTTAGCTCATTGGGATTGCCATAGTGCTATATGGGAGGGTTGTTCTAGTCTTAGGGAAACCTGTCTGTCTGGCGGCCCGCTGCTATCCCCTGACATTTTCACTGCTGTGCGGCGACATACCATCGTGTCACAACAAAGCAGTTGAGAATCACCGGCAGAAGGTATATAAGGACCTGAAAACAATTCCATGCGGTCTTCATTCCTACCTCTGCATTAACTGATCTGAAACCGAAGCTGTGAACAAAGGAGTAAGACCCATCCGGGTATCGGCTGTCCACAGGAACAGCGGTTCGATGTGAAACATGTCACTGGGAGTGCAGGAGCACCTTCCCACAGCTGCAGCTTCCAGGCAGGGGGCTGGCTTCGGGCAGTGGGCCTGGTGACGCTTCAAAGCATCTGAGGAAGTGGGATTTTCTCCCAGAAAAGCTCATGCAATAAATAAATGTGTTAGTCTTTAAAAGTGCCCCAGGACTCCTTGTTGGTTTTTCACCCAAAGGGTTGAACAAGCCTTCAAACGCCACAGTTCTCCTGAGAACCTGCTATGGATGGACTTTCAAACCAGCAGGACATATCGGATTGCTTTAATCCTTTCGCAGCTTTCTTAGCGTTTGTTTCTTTCCTTTTATAACAAACATTTTGTTTTAATTACTAAAGGATTGGCTGGCAGCGTGAGATTTCAGGTTAGATGCTGGCGTTTCCTCATGTTTCTGTGCTTAGTTTTGTCCTCTCCCCACCCAGATTTGTGACGTAGTTCCCAGAACGTCATGTCATATCAGCTGTGCGACCGTGCAATGCCAGGCTGTGCTGTCCTGTGTGTCTGCAGAGTTCAGGGACACAATGTGCCTCAGTTTCCACTGTCTAAGGGCAGGAGAATTTGGCCAGGCTGAGCACACAAAGGGAGGTGGGGGGGTCTCAAAACAGGAGGAGCTTTGAATCCTTAGTGTCCCGTAGCATTAACATTTACAGAAATTGCCAAAGCATCCAGAACCCCAACTTCCTGTGTGAGCTGTGTGACACCCGCTCTCCTGATCCCCTCAGCACACTTGTAACCCCTGGTGAGTGCGTGTGTTACACACCCCTGCATGGCTGACCCTGAGTTTCTGGGGCCTTATCAGCTCTGAAATTCACAGACAGACACTTCAGCTCACAGTGCAGGGACTTGACCCAAGATCTGTAGATCCCCCGTGTGGGAGGGTTAGAGTTAGAAAAACTGCCTGTGGAGCAGGGGACACCTTTCTCCCGACCTCCATCCATTCATCTTCTGTTTCCCTCCCCCCAGGACTCCTTGTTTGATTTTCTCATTCAGTTCCACTTTCCTTTTTCTTCCCTTCCCTTCCTGGATCCTCCTCTTTATTTCTCTCTCCTGAGAACAGGTTATACCTGAGGTGGGCCCTCCCAGTCTGCACACAATCCTACACCCTACAGCGCAGGGTAGAGAGACGACCAGACGCTCACCCGGCTGCCATGGCCTCCCCAGCTACTGAAGCAGAAATACAAGCTGATGCTATTTGCACCATCTGCCTGGAGTACCTGACAGAGCCGGTGACTATCACGTGTGGACACAATTTCTGCCGAGCCTGCATCACCCAGTGCTGCGAGGAATGGGAAAAGGGAAGAAGGCCGGAGCTGACCTGTCCCCAGTGCAGAGAACCATTCCAGAAAGGGGAATTCAAACCCAACACGCAGCTGAATAATATAGTACAGAAGATCAAACAACTGGGGAGACACCCAGGAAAAGAGCCAGTGACGGATCTGTGTGGGAGACACGAGGAACGCCTTAAACTCTTCTGTGAGGAAGACGGAGAAGCCATTTGTTTGGTGTGTGAGAAATCCCGGGCTCACAGGTCACACACCGTGGTTCCCATTGAGGAGGCTGCCCAGGATTACAAGGTAGGAAACTAACTTTGTTTAATTTAACCTCTACTGGACCCCAGGTTCATCCTCCTATTATTAGAAGGGCAAAGGTTCAAACAGAGTTGCCTAAAGTTTGGCACCTACATGAAAGGGGCGGGGCTTTCAGAGGGGATGAGCCCTGGGCATTGTGGGAAATGGGAATAGATCCAAACTTTTTTTGCCCCAGCACTGCAAGTTCCCAACCCTAATAGAGAGAAGAAGGCCGACTGCTCTGTGTGCGCCTTTGTCCCTCTGGCCTGTCCTCCAGGATGATCCCGGCTCACGTATGAAGCTGTTTTGCTGGATACAGAGGTTGCTTCTCCTCCTGTCTCTCCCGGGCCCCTGAAGCACATTCCTCAATGCCATCAGAGATGGGTGCTGGCTGCTTCCAGTTCTCTTTGCCCAGCAGACAGGCAGACTAATGGCTGTTTATTGCACTTGATGCCCCTGCAGGAGAAACTCCAGGCAGCCCTGGACCCTCTGAGGGAGGAGCTGGAGCAGGCCCTGGCGCTGAAGTCTAAAGAGGAGAAGAAACCCTCGGAGTGGCAGGTGGGAGTTGTGTGTGGTCGGATATTTAAAGGATTATAGAAATAACAGGCTCCTGAGCTCTTCTTCTTTATTGAGCATCTCTGAGAACTGGTTCCCACACGTAAGACAAAAGACAGCTCCCCTCCCATCTATTGCTCTCACAGCCTGGAACCCAAAACAGTTCAGTGGGTGTCTGGTTGATCCCTCCCTGAGCCCTCCCCCTGCAGCGCTCCCAGGGACGAGGAGCCGTAAAACTCCAGGTCGAGGGTCTGAACCTGCTCCGGTTGTTTGCTCCGTGACCCAGGCTGGGGGCCGGCAGGATCAGGCCGTGTCTCTGGGGTCTCAGCGCAGCAGCTCCTTCAGGCAGAGGACGAGGGGGCAGTTCCTGGCCCTTGTGCGGTGGTGAGGACTCACCCCTGAGCTCTCTGATGGAGCAAATTCTCCATACACAGTGCAGTGTTTTCACATTGCCCGGCTCCTGTTTCCCTCCTGTGGGTGGGAATGAGGTGCCGGGTTCTGCGGTTGTTGGGATTCAGCGACCCCCATTAAATAGCTCCGCACCGTCTCTGCAGCCTGGAGGAATCAGGTGTGGTCCCGTCTCCCTCCCCCACTCGTAGTCCCTGTAATGCATTTACCCAGTGCCTGGGCCGACACCAGAACTGGGAGCTGGGTGGGCGATTTGCCTCCGTGAGTGACGTACAAAATCATTGAGCCGGCTGAGCTGGGGCTGCTGAGCAATTCTGAACATCGGGTGCATTAGCGGGTGCTGAGCGCCTTGGAAAATCTGCCCCTAAGGGCACATCTACATCGCGGCTAGTTGTTGGTGCAGGCTAACCTGACCAGTAATTACTGGGGGTTGGGGGGGGAGGTTGGGTTGTACAGCCCGTGGTCCTGTGGCAAAGTCTCTGCTCTCAGTCCCAGAGCTGGTAGATCACAGCTCGCTGGGCTGTCTACACACGCTGTCCTCACACCCCTCCCGCTGCAGTGTGGACACAGGAGTGAGCAGAGCCGGGGCTGGTGCGTGTAAAGCCAGGAGATGCTTGGCCACTTCTCAGCCCTGCTACCACCTCGCCCAGCCACCCGCTCCTGTTCCCGTGGCCTCACCTGTGTCTGTGTGCAGCCACGTGAGGAGTCCGTGAGCCGGATGTTGAGTCACGCAGAGTCTGTTCAGGGTCACTGCCTTTCCCAGGGAAATCCCTGCAGGGCCCGGGGCGTGTGAGGAAGAGACGTCCCCCAGCAGGCAGCAAGTGGCTCAGGTTAGTCCGGGCAGAGGCAGAACTCAGGGGGCCAAAGCAACTGCCTCTCGTTGGTTGCTCTGAACCCCTGAACCTTCAGGCACTGAGCTCGGACCCTTCCCCCGCCCACACAGAACAGCCGGACAGACAGACGGGTTAGAGCCCTGCCCAGGGAAGGGGACGTGGGTCAGCACAGGGTGGGGTGGGGGAAGGGCTGGGGCTACCGTTCTAGGGTCTCAGGAACGAGGGCTTTGGGGGCAGGGGGTTGGGCCAGATCACCCCATGGCCACCGGCATCTCTGTGCTGAGTTGTGGGGAGCCCAATACAGGGCAGCCAGCCCCCCCTCCCCCCCAGCCAGGACCGGCCCTGTCTCTGCACCATTACCCCTGGTCCTGTCCGAGGGCAGGTGGGGACACGGCTGACATCAGCCAGACCACCGTTCTGGGAGCCGACCTGGGTCCCTAATGCTACGATCCCAGCTCACCCGCAATAGCGTTCTAGGGGAATGGCTGGGAACTGGCCATATAAACTGTGAACTCAACCACACCTTCCTGGTACATTTCCCAAAGAAGTAAATATCCGTACACACCTGATACTGATTGAAATCCCGGGGTTCATGGACAGAGACCCAGTCTGTGACTTAACATCTGGCTCCCGTTTTCTCTCTCCCTGTGTTTCTGTCTCAAGAGGAAGGTAAAGGAGAAGAGGGCGGTGATCACAAGTGAATTTAACAGACTGCACACATGGCTGAAAGAAGAGGAGCAGGGGCTTCTGCAGACACTGGCGGAGGAAGAGAGGGAGACGCTGCAGAGACTCCAGGAAAATGTGAGCAAACTCTCCCAGCAAAGCTCCTCTCTGCAGCAGCTGATCGCAGAGATAGAGAAGAAGTGTCAGCAAAGAGATGCTGAGCTGCTGAAGGTGAGAGACAGACGGCATTGAAATTCTTCATCCGTCCAGAGTTAAAAGCTCAGACCAGGGCCTTGATTCCAAACATTACAGTAAACGTGTTCTGGGGTTTTAGGGACAAACAGACCATTGGGTTAAAACCTGTCAGTTCAAAACCATTGTGGGGCCTGGGAGAGAGGAATTCTGGTCATGGAGACCCAGTGAGGCCAGGGGCGATGAAATGGTTGATACAAAAATGATAATGGCCAGACCCACCCTGCTCTGACTGCAGAGCACTGCGCCCAGCGAGGTTTCTAAACACAGATCCCGAGATGTGCAATGATGGGACAGGGCCCAGGGGAGGATGTTTGGGGTTAAATTACTGTCACACCTCCATCAAATAAACCTTGCTAATGTGAAATACCCCGTGAGCTTTCACCATAAAACACTGAATCCCGGAAGAGTGGCTCTCTTTCTAGCTGGAAGGTAGACACACAGAGTGAAAATTCCCTGTTTTCTGCCCCTGATTTTAATTCAGAACATTGATTCTCTTTCCCCTTGCAGGATGTGAGAAGCACATTGACCAGGTATGTTCCCGCTGTTCGTTGCTCTGATATTACTGTTGCCCGATCTGCAGTGATGTGTGCACAGAGCAGCTGAGTGACCAGGGGACGTATCCTTCCTAGGAGTCAGAGTGTGCAAGTCCAGGAACCAGGCGCCGTTTCTACTGAGCTGAAGAACGTGTATAAAATTTGTCTTGACATGAAGGAAATGCTGCAGAGGTTCTGGGGTGAGTGGAAGCTCCTGAGCCATTCAGCCATCTTGTGCCTGAGCTCCGGACACAGCCGGGGTCCCAGGACACACCCACTCCTCCTCTTTCTCCCTCCCCTCCTTTTGCCTGTCCCTTCCCCACCTTATGTCCCTCTGGCACCGGTCCCTTCTGCCCCTTTCTGGAACCCACCTCTTCCCGTGTCCCCCTCGGCCTTCTGATTCCTGCCTCTCCCCTTGTCCTTGGTTGAACCTGGCGCCTGCCCCATCCCATGTCTCACCATTGTTCCCCCAGCACCTGCCTCTGCCCACTCTGCCCCCCGGTGCCTGTCTCTCTTCTGTCCTGGCCCCCAGCCCTCCCCTCTTCCCTCAACATAACCCCTTCCTTCTCCCCCCAGCCCCGTCCCTCCCCTCACCCCTCTGCCTCCCTGGCTCCCGCACCCCTCACTGCCTCTATTCCCCCTCCCTTTGCTCCTCCTCTGGCCCGTGGGGCCCATCTCTACCCTCACACCCATCAGCCCCTTGGTGCAGGCCTCTTCCTTTGTCTCACTAGGGCCCCTGGCACCCGCCCCTCCCCACCATCTATACCTTCGGGGTCCCACCCCTCCCCTTATCCTCCCTCTGCCCCCTGGAGCCCACCCTGCTCTTTGCTCCCCACTGCCCCTGTAGGACATGTCCTTCTCTGCACCCCTCGCTTCTGACCCCTTGTGCTTAGCTGCTTCCTCAGCTCTCCCCCCTTCTTCCCCTGGCAACTACTTATCCGATGACAGGACAGATTCTGCCGTCCTTGCGCAGTTCTCTTCTCAGTTTGCATTAATGGGACCATCACCCCAGTCTCTTGGCTCTCCAATTTCGGATACAGCTCAGAGCTGGGTTCAGTCCACACGGCATCTCAGGCCGGGTCTGGAGCTCCTTCTGTGACAACGAAACCTGCCCCAGTCACCTGCTCAGTGCTGAGAGACAGCTCTCCCCTCAGCCGAGATCCAATCCTTTCTCTCTTGTCCTCCTCCAAGTCCTCAGCCCCTGGGTCTGAAGAGTTCAGCTGGCCAAGGCCGGCCCTGGTCCCTCCTCTGCAGCAAAGCTTTCCTCCAGCTCTTCACAGTTCATCGCTGGACGGTTTGCTGGGTAGCGCAGAGCACACGCCTGCTGGTGCAGCTTCCCGTGTACCCACCACCCCTGTGTGTGTGCGCCTGGGCATCCAGCCTTCACTGCCTGATCAGCTTCTCCCCTAAAACGCCTTCCCGGGTATCCGAGGCTTCACTTCATTCCCTGTGTAAATGCCGCCTCCTGCTAATTATTGCTGGGCTCTCTCTTACCGCACACACCAAAGCCATCAGCTGGCACCTCTGCCCTCCCCTGAGTCATCAGCTTCAGTCTGTCTAGATCTCAGCCCTGTCCCAGGAGCTGTTACTTCACTTCTCTTAGGACACGTCTACACTGAGTTGGGTGGGATTAGACACACGTGATCTGGTTTCTAAAGACAGCGTGTGGCTGGGGTAGCCCAGATGGCAGGTTCAGCACCTACATGAGCTGGAATCCCCCCTCCCAGCTCAGATGTACCCACAACCTCAGTCTCCAGCTCTCCTGGATACGCCCGTCTCCCCAGCACAGCAGCTCCTGTGTCCCAGATACTCTGGTCTAGTTTTCCAGCCAGGCTGCTCATGTCCTGTAGCCCTGTCTGGAGCCATTTCCAAGGTGTGGGGTGTGTTCACACTCTGCCCATTTTGGCTCCTGGGTAACTTTCCCGTTACATTTTCTGCATTGGCGGCTGCAGCTCGACTGTCTTGAGACTGTTCTCCACCATCTCCCTGTTCCTTTGTTCCTCCTTTGGCTGAACTATTCCAGCCCCAGGTCTTGATTCTCCTCTAGGGCCAGGGCTCCTTAACCGTGGATCTAGGCAATTCCCACAGCCACTTCTCCCCTGCTGTGCTGTTCCTGGCTCTTGGTACATCCAGCAGCTGCCAGTGTCTCCTACGTTAGAATAATTTTATCAGTCCTGGGCTCAGACAGAAGATGGATCTTTATCTTCAGCTGCTGGGCTGCTCAGAGGTAAAGAAGAATTTCTTCTGCCGACACTGTCTTCCTCTCTCAGAGCCGTGGCCCATTTGCTCTCCGCAGTAACAGCCTAGTAGGTTCTCCCCTGCTCTGCGTAGCTCCCTCTGCCTGTCTGCTAGTACCTGGGTTTGCTCCCATCGGCCATTTCGGAAAGAGCCTGGGCCTGGGCCAGCCAATCACAGAACTGCTCAGTGACCCCGTCAGGGCTCGTGTCTCTCACGTCTTCTGGGACCACCAGGATTTCTGTAATCACATTTAGCTTTTCCCCTGGCTCCTGTGGGCCAAAGCGCCTGCTGTCCATGAGTGCCGTGGGCTGGACCTTTGTCTAACGGATCCATTCAGGATCCTGGGGGAATCCCACTCCTGTACCTGGCATACGGGAGTTTCTGGTCTCCCTGATAAATGGGGAACGTGTGAGACCCACGGCTGGCCTCTCCCCTGAAGCTTGTACCTGAGGGCAGCTGTGTTAGCCTCACATTTTACCCAGTACTAGAAAACCTGACTGTCCCACAGCAACATCCCCTCTGTCCAAACCCCAAACTCCTTGTAGGGCAGCACCTTTGTACATGACCCTTTTCTCCACATTGGAAGACAATCAGCCTTGAGGCATTGCTATTCCCAGCCCTAAATGGCTCCCACAGGCCTCTGTCTGCTCTTGACAGCAGCCTGGGCCCAACCTCGCTGTGATGGGAACCTCGAACTCTCCTGGTCTGTGTGCGCCCGGGGAAATCAGGCCAGTCCCAGCATCCTTTGTCCTGGGCCCAGCTCCAGCTCAGGTTCCCATCCTACCATGATCACTGTGTGACTTTCAGCCAGTCCTGGGCCTGCTCCTCTGCTGTCTGCAATGGGCGACTCTGTGACGTCTCTGGACCTCCCCAGTGCGTCTCTGCATTGCTGGGCCCTTCCAAAGATGGGAGCTGGGCCCCAGAGTCGTCGCTGGCCCTGCAGACACCGACATGGAGGAATGACTGTCCCATGGCTCTGGAAGGTGTCTGTGCTGTTCAGTCGCCCGCCTCGGTGGGGTGGGGTCTCAGATGACACATGGAGTCCTAGGGGAGCACCTTTAGCAGCCCCTTAGTCGCCTCAGAGCCCCTGCAAGCCCCCGCCTCAGTTTACCTTCTTCAATAGGCCCCAAATTACTCCACACAGTCGAAAATGTCTGAAATAAAAACCACTGCTGCTGTCTCCGAGTCCAAGTAAAACCCAACATAAAATCTCCTTTGCTCTGCTCCAGCCCCTGGTTTTCATCATCCATAACTTCCCCCTCGCCTGGTCTGCCTTTCTGGTGCCCAACCCTCCTTTCATCCCTCTCTGCTAAGGGCTCCCACCACTCCCCTCCCTTCCCGCATTTTACCTCCCCCTTCCTTTCCAGCCTTCTGCCCCCAGCACATGCCCCCCCGCTCTGCCGCCAATCCCTTCTCTGGCTTCCTTCGTCCCCCTGTTGATTACCCCTTCCTTCCCCTTCCCCTCTGCTGCCTGCCTATCTGGTTCCCCCTCTCTGCCCCACTGTTACAGGCCCCCTTCCCTTGCCTTGCTCTGCTCCCAGCTGTCCCCACTCCCTTCACCTCTTCTATCCCCCTGGCCCCCACCTTCTCTCTGGCACTCCCACCCCAGGTGACCTTCCTCAATCACCCCATGGCACACGGCCCTCCCCTCACTCCCTGGTACTTGTCCTTTCCCTCACATCCCTCTCCTCACATCACTTTCCCCTCCTTTATCATCCCCAGTCCCCAGCCACCACTCCCCTCAACCCCCCAGGTATGTTTCCTCTAAGTTGTGAGGGTGAAATGCCGCAGAGCGGCCGTCACACATCCGCGCACCTGAAATAGACACCCACACAGCCCAATCCATGTCTCTTCTCCCCAGCCCGATCCCTCCCGCATCTCTTCTCCCCAGCCCGATCCCTCCCGTGTTTCTTCTCCCCAGCCCGATCCCCCTTGCGTCTCTTCTCCCCAACAGCCGAATCCCCCCTGAATTTCTCCCCTTCTCTCCAGCCTGACATCCACATTTTAAAATGTTAAGTACATCCACTGGGATATTGGCCTGAGGGCCGTGTCATTGAAACCTTTTCATACAACAGGGCCACCCGTTTATTTCATTAACATTAAATTAAAAATAATTAATTGAAGTTAAAGTGATTGTAAATAGAATTAATTAATTGGGTTTTATTAATTGAATTTGAATGAATTCTCAATTGAAATTTAATTTTTACAAAGGTTTTTATTTAGAATTAATTTTTTTAAAAGTCTTCAAAAAAGGAGAAAGAAAGAAAGAAAGAAAGAAAGAAAGAAAGAAAGAAAGAAAGAAAGAGAAAGAAAAGGAAGGTGTTGGGGAGCGGTGGGGGCTGCTGGGCTGTGCGGGGGTCCCTGATGCCTGCGTGGGTGTGCGAGGGCCGTGCACTCGCGCAGCTGAGAGGGAACATAGCCTCACACCCCTCTGCCCTTTGATGCCCCCCCTTCCCTTGCCCCTGGGTCTGTCCCCTTCCCCTCACCTGGAGCCCCCCTCTCCCCACAGCCTCCTGGGACCTGCCCCTCCCTTCACCCCCCTCTGTTCTCCTGCTTCCCTCCTTCCCTCCCCCCCCCC
>ML688329.1:101816-112060 GCA_007922175.1 Pelusios castaneus | reverse complement strand
TTTATGTCCCAGCCTAATCTTCCCCTCGCACAATCATCCACAGCCCCCACCCCAACTATGTCCTTGGCCGTAACTGCTCCATGCCTCCTGCTCTGCCCAAATCCCAGCTTTGCCTGCAGCTGGGACAGCCACCTCTGTTCCCTATGCACCTATACGGGGTACGACCTCCCACAGTCCATCCCACAGGCTCCAACTCTGTGCACGCTCCAGTCCATTTCTGCTCTGCCATCCTGAGTGAATCTTGTTGATCGGCATGGGGAAAAAACCTCTTGTCTGTTCCTTTCCCTGGCCCCTGCCTGTCTGCTCATCCTTAGCCTTCACGTTCCTCAGACAGGGATTGTCCTTTCTTGCCTTTCTGGAAAGCACCCAACACATTGCAGGCACGATCACAATCAAATCACCACAATATATACGGCACAGAATTAGCCAGTGGAACTCACTGCCGCTGGATGTCAGAGAGGCTGAGAGTTGAGCATGTGGCACAGAAGGGGGGTGCAGGAGTTTGGGGTGAAGTGGGCACTGGGCAGGGGTTAGTGACTCAGGAGGGGGTGCCAGAGTTAGAGCGAAGGGGTTACAGTGGAGGGATTAGTGGTGCAGGAGGGGGTACATGGGTAGGAGCAACTGGGCATGGTGCAGGGGTTGGGTCATGGAGCATGCAGGGATTTGGGGTGAAGGGGACACAGTGCAGGGATTAGGGGCAAAACAGGCGTGGGAAGCCTGGAGTATCTGCACAGGCCAGAGCAATAGGTATGGATGCAGTGGCCACGGGGCAAGGGGTGCCAACATACAAGTTCACCCATGGAACCTTTTTCCTAAGGCTGGCAAAGGATGGAGGGCCTGATTCCAAACGGGCCTTTTACACTGATATAAAGGAGCCTTCATGTAACTAAGAATCAGGCCCTATGAATTTTTATGCACACAAAGAGCCAGTTACATAAGACAGAATAAAAAACAGAAACGTAAGTGCTCCGTCCCCTTCTGTTTCTGGGCACGGAGCAATCACGAATTGCCTGGATACGTCCCGAAGGGGTCACCGTGTTAGTCTGGTTCCTTGTCACTATGAGGCAACGGTCGTTCTTTGACTCTGCTGCTTTTGCACATTTTTTGTCCCAAGGGTTTCACCCCCCAGAAATACAAGTGGAAGGAAGGGATTCTGCTGACTCCACCCTCCACATGACTAGCCTGCCCCCTCTGAATGTCCATCAACGGAGAACTTGGCATTGATTCCGTCAGTGGGACAGGGAGCGCCTGAAAGGGTTCAACTGGCGTAGCTGGCTCTGATGGCCTGCAGACTATGGCACATGTTCCCACAAACCCTGAGAGGTCCGCAGGCAACATCTGGTCCAGCAGACTCTGGGGTGTCCAGGTCGATGCAGATTCTCCCCTTAGTTCTTTCAGTGTTTGTTTCCCTTTATTGGTGTTGCAGCACGTGGCCCACCAGATGGGTGCCTCCTGGCAAGGGAACGGGGAATTGCTCAAGTGGTTCCCCCATTTGGTAGCCTGTGCTATGTCTCTTTCACCACCTTTGCAGGATCTCAGCCCTCTGACTGAGTCCATTTAGTTCCCCCAGTTCTGAGGGATAGTCCAGTCCCAGCTGGCTCACTGGTATAAATGGTTGGCTCTGTCTGTCCACTGCTCACTTGCTGTGCTGCTGCCCACTGGCAGCCTAGGGAAGGTGGGTGGGATGGAGGCCCACCCACTTCTCCGGGCCCTGGCCCAGGGACCCTACACGTTCTGGTGAGTGCTGCCTCTATCCCCTTTACTCAGGTTGAGCCTGTGCCTTTCCAGGTCCCTTGGGCCATATCCCCCCCTCCCCAAGTATCTGTAGCCCTTGTAGCAAGCCCACGCTCCTCCCAAACTTTGGCTGTGCCCCTGGGAGCTGTCCTGTCTCCCATAGGCCTCCTGACAGCACAACCTTCCTCCTTGCAGGTCTGAGGTCACCTGCCCAGAGCAAGAGCTGCAGCCTTGGCTTTATACCGGCTCCTGGGCCCTGAGTGGCCCTGCAATCCTCTGCTCCCTTGGCCATTCCCCTCTCTGGGGCATTTAACTCCTTCAGCTCCAGAGTGGGGAAACCACCCTGCTACACACCTCATAGAATCAAGATGTTTGTGCCGCAAGCGTCCAGTTAGAAGAGTGTGTGTGATAGGGCAGGGGCTCATCTCAGAGAACTCGAGGTACCGTTGAGAAACCTGTATTTTTCTGGCCTTCTGCTAAAACCATCTGCCATCCTGTCCGGTCTGTCGGGACCCCATCTGGTGAGGTGCTGGAACAGGGTGGCAGCTGTCTAAGGTACTAGACTGAAATTGGCACAGCTGTCCTTCCCATCGCCGGAGGAGTGCCTGGGCCAAATCTGATACCCTAGGTCTCTGGGGAAGGAGACAGCCCACTGACGTTTTGCCAAGGGTGGACGGCTATCTTGCGCCGTTCCTGGGAGATGAGTGCTGATTTCAACATGCTCTTATAAAAATCAGGGGGAGTTGAGCCACCTCAGAACCTGGAACCCTACAGACGTGAGATTGGAGCCACAGAAAATCTCCGCTTTCACTGACCGGAAGAGGAAACGGTTGGGCCATAGTCCCTTGATTAGAAATTGCGAGAATGGGAAGTGTCAGCGCAGACATTTGTCCCCACAGAAAAGAATGACGGCGGATCCTATCAGTATAAAATGCAGCGACGGCAGAGAGCAGAACAGAGACAGGCACAGCCATGCAGCCGGACGGCTCCTACCACAAATGGGACAGCTTGGAGGAGGTGAAACTGGCCGTGCCGGGAGTGAGCAGCGCTCCTAGGAGAGCCGGTAAAGGTGAGCTGGCCTGAGAAAGGGGATCAGAAGGCCTGTGTCCAATTCCTAGCTTTTCCTGTTTGAAGTTGGTCTGTGCCTACATGCAGGAAGGTTTATATCTCTCCCGATTAATGTCTTGGTTAAGTCTGGCTATTCCCATCATCCGTGTAAATTTCATTGTCATCACGGGGCAAACGCACCCTGGGGTAACCAGCAGTGGTGTTAGTTCAGTGACGAAACTGAGCCTGCCCATATCTTCCCCCAAATTGCCAAAGAGGAGAGGGATTCCCACCATAGAAAAGGAACACAGGGAAGGCTTAGAATGACCTCAAGGTATTTACCCTGCTACGGTGAATCTCTCCCCTCCCTTTGCCCAGTACGTAAGCATGTTCCATGCCTGGAGTCTCTTCCCATGGGGAGCCTTAGAAGGAGTTGATCCTACAGTGACCTGCACTGAGCAGAGCTAACCAGTGTTTCTCCCCACAGCTCGTTACCTCCCCACATCCATCCATGGAAAGGCCACTGCGATCCTCTATGTCCTGCTGACACTTTGCTTTGTGGTGTTCACAGCCCTCTTCGCGGTGAAATTTGGGAAATGTAAGTCACCCGTTTGTTTCTGACTTGGACACACATCTCCTCTGCTAAGAATGAGGCGGTTCTAACTAGCTTTTGATGACTTTTAGCTGTGGGGCATAAAATTGGGCTGAGAATAATTATGAAGCAAGTTCCATCCTTCGATAACTTTCACTCATCTCTGAGTTTAGGTGACCAGATTCTCGGAGGGGAGGGATTTGTCCTTCGCACAGCTTCTCCGAGCTTTCCAGGGGCCTTGTGCCCCTATAGCTCAGAAACCCCCCCAGCTAAATCAATAACCAGGCCCCGTTTGCGGTGACGTTTGTAAGGTTGCAAAATATTCACAAAAAAGCCAAATCGTCTGTTCTTCAACGGCGTGCTGGGGCCAGTGCAAAGGGGGATGGGGGGGGGCAAAGCCCATTTAAGGGCTGGCTATGGATCCCACTAGCAGAGAGGGAAAGTTTGGGACTGTGAGCCGTGCAAGAGGGGCACCATTGTCCCTCCCGCATTAACACAAGGACAGCACAAGCCAGACAATTGCGGTCCTTTCCTTTTTAACTTTGCCCCCGGCTAACAGCACCCGAAGGAAGCAGCGTCTTATGGCAGCAGGCAGCTTCCTGCTCTGCAGAGCCACCACGGCTGTGTTCCCAGAAGCAGGTGCGTGGCTGAGTCAGACCCCTGCCTGGCTATGGGAAGGTTGAGCCTTTTAGACCCTCCCCTTTGCTCTGCCCTGTTAACCTCTCCAGCCGCACTCCGCGCTCGTATGCAGCAGTAGCAGCTGCACCCCACATCTTGGGGCCACGGGCTGATCAGTGCAACACAGAGCAGCCCCAAGGCAACTCTACATTGTGCTGAGGACCGAGCTGGTGCCCAGAATCACGGATCCCTGCGCTGAGCACCATGTGCCGATAGAGGAGGGTCACAGCTAGCATGAGGTAATGGCCACTGGAGTCTTAGGTGGCTCCTGGGAGGAAAGTGACATTAGGGTACAGCAGCAAAGATACGGGTTTTTCCCCTGCCATAAATGTTATTCTGCTACCAAGATATCTCACCTCTACAGGGTCTCACGATGTTGCCAAAGCCCAGCTGGATCGAGATGAGAACAGAACAGACTCCAAGAGAACGCTGTCGGATCTCCAGAACTCCCTAGGTGAGAGGATACAGGAAAATGTTTCTCTCCTTTTAACTTGGCTGATCTTTTGGGGTCCTTACACCTCGAGGGAGGGGAAAGTCAGGCCCATGGGATCAATTGCATGCCTGGTGGAAATCAGTGTACTTCACTGGACTTCAGTGGAGCTCAGCTGGTATACATCAGCTGGGGATCTGACCCACAGCTCGGACAGGACAGCAGATCATCATAGGACGTCAGACAGCAGTGTTTTGCTCCTACCACCGCTGATTGTCCAATTGGATTTTCTTCTGATGAGGTCACATTTCTACCTGTCTCTCATTGGCTGAGAGTGTTATCCTTCTGGGAGAGCCGTGGGATAGATGGAATTGGTCTGTCCAGGAGCAGGCACGTGTCTGGGCCACCTTAAACGGACACTGTTTAGATGAGCAGGGCCTGAGATCTGTTTGCTCCAGGACAGACCCAGCCCAAATGAGGAAAGGAAGAAGGAATCTGAGTAAGAGAGAACAGTGGTGTGAGTCCCCAGTTGCCCAAGAAATGGCCCCTGACAACTCCCGTAGGAGTGGGACCACTGCTCAGGGGCAGAACCCATGGAGCCCCCATGCTGGAATGTGTCTTCTGCTGCCCCTGGATTACCTTAATGGAGTCCTGGGTCTGACCTGTTCTTTCCAGCCCAGTGCAGCACATCACGAGCACTGAGAATGTCAGAGTAACAAGGGGTTAGTCCTGGGACCCGCTGCTCCAAAGACAGCCTCAGCATCAGCTGAGAAGAGGTTGGCTAGTGCTGTGGTCGAGGCACTGGGCTGAAACACAGGAGATCTGGCGTCAGTTCCCAGTTTTGCCTGACGCCCTGGGTGATCGCAAAGGAGTTGTTTCATTCCTCTGTTCCTCAGTTTCATCATCTGTGAAATGGGCACCATGTTGTATCTCTTTTTATTATAAGTGCTTCAGCACAGGAAATGTCTCTTCGTTTGTCTCTGTGCAATGCCCAGAGTGATGGGGTCCTGATCTCAGTTGGGGTCTGTGCAGCACCTGGAACAAGAGGCCCTCAATCTCAGCTGGGGATTCTGGGCAATAAACAAACAATGATAAGTGAAACCCATTTACACCCTCGCCAATGGCTGCTTGTAATGGGAAGGAACTAAGGAACTCACCTCTTGAGCAACTCCTGTGGCTGAATCTGCTCCTGCAGGACTTCCTCATGCTCCTGGCGCTTCCTGCAGGTTGTCCACCTCCCTAGGCAAATCTTCAGTGGCTCAGCCTCTGACGAAAACACACAGTCAGAAATGGATGGACACCTGGAGTAGAAAAGGGATCCATGCTAGAGGCTTCAGTCCCATCTCTGGAGCAAGCCTTATCTCCTCTTGGGGCTTAGTTCACTTTGCCGGTGGAGGCACCAGACCTGCCCACTACTCCAGGTCCCAACCCAGGAACGCTATAAACGGCAACCACCTTTAATTGATGGCTGCTACGTTCCCTCGGCCTCTTCCCACCTGGTCTCTTTACCTTCCTCTATTACCAAGGGCTACAGCTTCCAGAGAGCACAGCCTCTCCACCCCTCTGGTCCCAGCCAGGGACTGACCTAATCCGTAGCCCCTGCAGCTCCTTTTATCTGAGTCTGCTGGGCTCTGATTGGCTGCTTCTGTGCAGCCTTTCTAGGCAGGCCTGCAGGGCCCATCTTCGCTGCTCCTTCCTGGGACCCCCAGCAGGGGGCCACAAAGCGCCTGGTACACAACGCCATTGCTCCATAATTTTGACATATCCTTGGATGAGTGGCCGTGATACAACGCACCACATGGGGGAGGGAGGGCAGAGTGAGAGGCCGTGTTGTGGTTTCAAATTGAAACTTCCCATTCTCTCATCTTCCTTTTAGAGTTGGAGATGTCCAAAGAATTCAGTGCGTTTAACGATCAGCTGGTTAAAGGTATGTTCTGCTGATGTTTCTCAAGAGGTCGCGGTGTAACCGGCACCTCCAGTATCGCCAACTGTTGGTCAGAAATCATGAGTCAGGCCCATGAGATTGGCTAAAAAATATGATAAAAGTTTGGCTCCCTTTACTCATCTCCTGGTTTCTCAGACTTTAGGGTTTCAGGGAGAACTCATTTTGAAGCTTCTCTCTGCAATCATGAGAGCTAGAGACGCACCTTTTTAAATGAAAGCTGAGATTCTTCCTAGTGACATGAAGCTGCAGTTCCTGTATTCAAGACATCCATTAAATATTGTGAGAGTAGTGAAAAAATTGTGGGAGGTGGCAACATTGTATGGCCCTGTAGACTGAAGTGGGAACTCTGTGGTCTGATATTTTTCTTGTTTCCCAGGGTGTGATCTACACACAATCTTTAGATTCTCTCAAGAAGCCTTTTGATTTGATTCAGTCTTTCTGTCTCTGTTTTGCACCATTCCCCATTAACATTTGTTGTTGTCATGACACTTTATGACACTTATACTCACTTTTCACAGTTGAGTTCACAGGTAGGGTAAATTTTTGGGCCAGTTATCGCAACAGGCCGTGTGCAGTAACTGGGGGCACATTACAGTAGAAATTACTTTCCCAAATATGGCGATTTTCTCCTGCTCATAAATTTTGCTCTGCTATCAAGAGATCTCATGTCTACAGTGTCTCAGGATGTTGCCGAAGCCCAGCTGGATCGAGACAAGATCAGAAGAGATTCCAAGACAACTCTGTCGGCTCTCCAGAACTCCCTAGGTGAGAGGATACAGGAAATGTTTCTCTCCCTTTGACTTGGCACATCTTTTGGGGTCCTTACATGGAAAGGGAGGGGAGAGGTGGGCCCATGGGATCAGTTGCATGGCTGATGGAAATCAGTGTAGTTCCTTGGATGTCAGTGGATCTGAGCTGCCGTACATCAGCTGGGGATCTGACCCACAACTCAGGATCATTGTGGGGAGAGGGACAACCACAGGAGGGGTAAGCATCTCTTACGGCAGGCCTACAACGAAAGCTAACAAACTGCATGGCTGCATCTCCCATGGGTGTGAAAACTCCACATCCCTGAGAGAGACTTTGCTGGTCTGCTGTAGACCATGCTAGGTCCATGGAAGAATTCGTCTGCTGATCTGGCTCCTAGTTCATGGGGAAATGGGCTAAATACAGATAGGAGAACCCCTGTTCTACAGGCTGTCTACCTTGAAGCACTACAGCACAGCTGATGAAGCATTTTAAGAGTAGATATAACCTTAGGAGTGCGTGCCCAACACTGTCCTGGTTCTAGGATCGCTGATTGTCCGATGACGTTTTGTTCTGATGAGGTCATGCTTCCCCCTTGTGTCTCATTGGCTGAGAGGGTTTTCCGGCTGGGGGAGCTCTGGCATGAGCTGAGATCTGCCCCAGAGGGAAGCATGCGGCTGGGAACAGCCACTGCTTGGTTGAGTGGGGACTGAGACCTCTCTCTTCCAGGACACGCCCCCAGCTCATCGGAAGAAAGCAAGCAGAAATCTGAGCAGCAGGTTACTCAGAGGAGTGCTATGGTAGATCCCCAATCACCTAGCAGATGGCTTATGCCACTCCCCCTATGGGTGGGCCATTGCCCAGGGGCTGGGCAAAGGTGAGCCCCCATGCTGGGGTGTTCCTGATGCCCCAGGATTGCCTTAATGCAGTTTTGGATCTGACCTGTTCTTTCCAGAATCCCTTTGTTGGGTCATTGATCTCTCTAAATAAACACGTTAATGATCCTGCACCCACCTGGTCTGGTCTGCCTGGGTGTCACAGTGGAACATGTCTAGGGCAGGGAGAATATACCCATAACAGGGGGTTAGTTCTCTGACTCTGCTGCTCCAGAAGAGGGTCTGAGCCCTAGCTGAGTAGAGGCTGGCTGGTGTTTTGGGGGAGGCAATGGACTGGAGCTCAGAAGATCTGCCTTCAGTTCCCAGTTTTGCCTGACTCCCTGTGTGACCTTGAATGAGTCACTTCCTTTCTCTGTGCCTCAGTTTCACTATCTGTGAAACGGGTAACCGGTTTTGTATTGTAACTGTCTCTCATTGTGTGTCTGCGCAATGCCAATAGCCATGATGTCCTAATCTCATTTGGGGTCTGTGTGGCAACTGGCACAGAGGGACATGGTCTGGTTTGGGGCTTCGAGGCAGCACTGAAATAATATAAATCATTAATAGCAATAAGTGAAACCCATTTACATCCTTACCGGCGACTGCCCTTGATCCATCATTTTCACACACTCTGGGCTGAATGGTCATGATCCAGCGCTCTCCATGGGTGGAGCATGTGGGTGGGAGAACGTGAGAGCCCATGTTGTTATTTAAAATGGGAACGCCCTGTTCTCGTCTCCCTTTCAGAGTTGAAGATATCCACAGAATTGAACACTTTTAACAGTCAACTTCTTAATGGTACGTTCCACCGTGGCTTCTCAGGTGATTGGGGAGAAACAGTTCCACTGGGCTGCCAACCCCAGCATTCAAAAATCACGAGAAAAGCCCACGGGATTGGATTAAAAATCAGGAGCTTTTAAAAGATGTACTAAATGTTGGGGTGGATTTATTTGCATTCTGGTTTCTGAGCCTTTAGGGTCACGCTTGGGCCACCTTTTTAAGCCATCCGCTACTACGAGGGATAGAAATGAGGTTTTTTAAAATGAAAGCTGAATACCTTTCCTGGTGCATATATCCAGATACTGGAGCTTGAGGAAACACATTGAAGATTTGCAATAAAATCATGGGCGCTAGGAATGCTGCCCAGTGCTGTGCACAGGCGGAGTTGGAGGGGGAGAGGGGAACTCTCTCTTCAACGCACCCATCTGTAGCAGTTGTTTTCGGCCCCCCTCTTGTTACCAGTGTCCAAGGAGCTGGCTGGGCTCAGGCTGGGGATCCAGGAGATCCAAGCTGATCACAGGAAAGACTCATCAGATCTCCAGGACTCTACAGGTGACTCTTCCTTCCAACGTCTGACCACCGCTACTTCCTTGTAGAGGGAGTCATGGTGTGATCCTCCCGTGAGGAGGTCAAGCTGAAACACAAGGAGAGAAGGAGAGTTAGCAAGGGGAAGTGCGAGGCTACAGCAGGAGCCCTAGATTGTTAATCTCATTTTATCCCATTTTATTTTGTGATCAGCTACCTCCTGCTCCCAGGTCCTTCCTGGGTGGTAGGCTGAACCCAGATCATGTTGCTGCAGAACTTTGGGTCTTAGACCCTGATCCAGCAAAGACCCTTAGGCGTTTCTCTCAGTGGTGAGCCTGGGTGATAAGTTCAGCGCCTCCATCCCGGTGATCTAGGGAATGGGGATGGGTAGTTTTATCTCCAGTCCCAGTTCAATTCCCAAGATGTTGCCCAAGATAGTTGTCATACAACTCTGTGCTCCTGGTGACTGTGGGAGATGAGCCGTGTTTAGGGCAGTGGTTTCCCTTCTGAAGTCTGCAGGCCCCAGGGGGCTCCAGAGACCATGTCTAAGATTTGCAATGTTCCAGAGGGGAAGCTGTGTTAGCCTGTATGTAGCAAAAATGAGAGTCCTGTGGCACCTTAAAGACTAACAAATTTCTTTGGGCATAAGCTTTCCTGGGCTGCAACACACTTCAGAGACGTCCAAAGAGATTTTGTAGGGGCCCACAAATGAAAAATGGTTGAAAACCACTGGCTTAGAGCTAAGCATGTGCTTAAAGCCTTTTTTTGGATTGTGGCCTCCGTATGCTGTAAATACACGGGGGCGAGGCGGTGGCAGGGGTTGATTCTCTAAGTGGTGCTGGGAGTTCACAGCATATGTGGCCTGCTGAAGAAATTGGGGGAATCCTCACC